>PVIC010006224.1:13817-54955 GCA_004025085.1 Thryonomys swinderianus | reverse complement strand
AATACACTGGTGCAGGGAGCATTGAGCAAAATCCTTACACCCTGCTCCCATCCATCTCCTGCAATCATTGTTTAAACAATGACCCAAACTACCTTATGACACTCAGTGGGTTCTTGTTTCTGATCACCATCCTCTAGTCTAAGCCTGGTGATGCATAAATGTCATTTGTTGTTCTGTTTTGGTGCCAGGGATCAAAGCCACCAAGCTTCCACATACTAGGCAAGCACTCTAGCTCTACCACTGCTACACTGCACACCCCTCCTCCTTGTAATGTCGTTTTAAAAGCCAAGGAACAAGTCAGGGATGGGGAGTCAACTCAGTGGTTCTTGTATCTGCCTTGCAAGCACAAGGTCCCTGGTTTGATCCCCGTACCACAAACCACAATGCTGGGCATGGTGTCTCACACCTGTAATCCCAGCATTTGGAAGGCAGAGGCAGGAGGATTGCTGTGAATTCGAGGCTTGCCTGGCGTACATAGTGAGCTCAGGGCCAGCCTGAATTACAAAACTAGACCCTGTCTCAAAACAACAGCAAACCAAGAAGCAATTTTGAGCCCACCCCAGCAATTTAGTGAGATAGTCTGAGAGCAGGGGAGGGAGAGAGAGGGAAAGAAGGAGAGGGAGAGAGGGGGAGAGAGAGAGGGTAAAGAAGGGATGTACATGATGCAAAGGTCTCTTGAGTTCAGCCCTCAGTTGGGGTGTTGTAAAAACAACAAACAAATGCTACAAAAAAAACACACAAAAAACCATGATCCTCACATTGGTTCTATTATTGAAGAGTAATTAAACTCAATAACTAATACAAATTAGAAGTCACTGGTACCTCTAGCGTCCACAAGGACTGATCAGAGAAAACCCTTTTTTTAATTGAAATAAGTTTCCCGACACAAAGTCACCTCCTGTCACAGCACTTTGACTTGGTAGTTTCCACAGGGGCATGTCCTGAGGTTTGCTCCATAAATACACTTGGTTCAAGGCCTCTGCGCGAGAGTGCCCTCGGCTAACACAGATGCCCCTTAAACATGCGTGTTTACTCCACCAGGATGGAACATTTGGCTTATTATAGCTACAGCCTTTAAGGAAAGAGGAAAAAAAAAAGCGGCATCATGATTTCCAAAAGAGGAGTGACATTTGGGGCAGTTCTTGTCATGCGCCATCTCCAGTTTAGCAAATACACCCAGCTGGGCCAGCTTGGCGCGCGCCGGGACGGGCGGGCGGCGGCCGGCGCTGCAGCCGCGCGTGTGATCTTTTCCGGGCCCGAGGGCGCGCTCCCCACCGCGGCCCGCAGGAGCCAGGCCTTTGACTTTATTTGGTGCCGCGCGCGGCGGCGGCGGTCCCGCGCGCGCACATTCCTGCGCTGGGCGGCCACGGCGGCCGCAGTCGCTAATTATAGCGTGGCAGCCGGCGCTGGGCGCGCGGGGGTCTCAGGTCTTCCGCGTCCGAGGCGGGGTCGTGAGGCTCCACACGCGCGCCAGGACCGCGGAAAGGTCCGGAGGGGAAAGCCGGGGGGCGAGCTGGGACCTTTGTCGGCTAAGGGCGGTCTGTGAGCCGCACAGCCCTCTCGCGGTAGCCGGGGTGCGGCGTGGGGGCTGGGGTGGTGCGGAAGGAGCTTCCCCTGGGTCCTTCCCCTCTTGGAGGGGAGCCGGAGTCCGGCTTCCTTTTTTAAAAGGTCTTTCGGAGCGACGCAGTTTAAAAAAAGAAAACGAGAAAGCTAGTTTGACCGCGCTGCCGGGTCCTGGGACTTGTGTGCAGATCAGGACGCACAGCGGCTAGGGAGGGTGGTGGGTGCGCGCCTGGCGCCGGGCATCCATTGTTTGAGAGCTCTTCGTCAGACTTGGGACCCTTCCTAGGTCAGAATCCTACGGGTTCCATATGGTAGTTGTGGGGAGACTCCGTTCCACGAGTGATTTTTTAGCCCTGAGGATGCTTTGCATCCTGCGCGAAGGAAACAAGACACGTGGCTAACTTGTGGCTCTGCATCTTTAGCTGAACACACTGGCCCTTCCTACCTGTGGCTTTGACATAAGTAACCTCAAGTCGGGGCCTAGACTCGCCTCTGTTTAAAGCCTGGAATGAGACGCCTGGTTGTAGGTGTTAAATAATAATGGCGACAATCCATATGGTGCTTATTAGGAGAATAGTATTCCAAAACTTCCCTTAATGACTGTGACCTCCTGTGAAATTGTGATTTCAGTTGTATATGGGGCACAATAAATCTTTACCTTTTACCACCCAAAAGGCTAATTGAATTGCAGAAATAACAAAATGAGGGTAACAGATTTCAGCCTGGTAAAAAGGCCCCAGCAGTCTTTTCCTGTTTTGTAGCTTACACCATACTCTGAAGTGTTGCAGGATGGAGAACGTGGCAGGTCTTGGCCTGAGCTGTTTAAGAAGTGCTGATTTACCCTAACCCAGACAATCCTTGTTCAAAGGACATAATCTGTTTTCTCCAGAATTCTACAGTGGAAATAAATAAATAAATGAGGAGGTAAAGCTCAGTAATTTGAGGTTCACTTTTTATAAGCTCATTCCGTACATTACTAAACAGAGACTTAGCTCTGCTGAAATGCTTTTTCTTAGTCTTGAGTCCCCTATAAATAGCCACACGCAGTTCAAAACATCCTATTTGAACTAGTATTTTCTAAATGGCAAAGACAGTTGGAATGACCTGAATAGTTTACCTGATAAGGCTATTACCTGCCTGGAGTACACAAAACCTGATTTATCTTTCATGTCTGATGCCCATCCCCTCATTAACTGATGTTGATGGTACACTTAGAAATACTAATTGCTAAGCAAAAGTGGTTAAGTGATGGTATCTACAGATTATGTAACATAGTTCATTTTCCCCCAATGCAAACTGTATTTACAAATATTCATATATGACATTATTACCCTATAAAGGATGTCTTATCTCAGCATCAAGGGCTTCTGCTGAGCTGCTAGAGGATACTTAGGTTATGCAATCTGGCTTCCAAAGCCCATTCAAAAGAACTACTTAGAGCATCTCTGCTCTCAATTCAAACCAGAAATCCTGTAGGCTCAAGATCTTGTCTGACCTAGGAGGAAAATATTTCCTAGAAGTTTCTCATGGTTGATGTTGTGGTAAATTTTACGTGCACTTAAGACTTGCTTTTCTCTGTGTGAGTTATCAAGGGCCGGTCTACATTTTTTCAAAAAAATATTTAAGATTGTGGTATAGCAAGAACTATTTATACACTGTAGTAGGGTTATTCTAATAAAGAAACTTTACTCAATTATTTTTCAGATTAAACATAATAGTTTTTAAGGTACATTGTCTTAATTCATTTAAATGACTTGCCTATGGCACTGCTACTTTTTGGTCTAAAACATCTTTATTACCTGTTGTATGCATCATTTTATGTGCTCAGTGCTATACCAGAAGTGCACAATGTTCTGTGATAAAAGCTGGTGTAAATACAGTTTCATATTCTGTAATCTTTAGAATTTAAAAAGCAAAGCTGTTGTCAATCAAGTATTTTAGGTTAAATTATATCGACAGGGAGGGAGCAAGTGCCAAGTAATGGGTTGAAATAGATTAGTATAATTTTTATTTTTTCTTGTATTGGAAATCAAACCCATAGCCCCTTATATGCTACACATGTTCTACTACTAGTTAATTTCCTAATGTTAAATAAGGCTGGTATGAATATCCTTAATTATGAATTTATCTGGGGCTTAATAGAGAAGTCCATGGATAATCCATAAACCTAGCTATTTTTCCATCTTCCAGCCTTTTAACCAATTTACAAATTATGTATCAATTTTTGTGCCCTTCCCTTACAGGACAGAATTCTGGGATATAGAGGAAGAGGCAAGCTGTCCACAGAGCAAAAAGTGCTTGCAGATAACTGGCAACTTATAAATTATGTCCCAATTTTCAATTAACTGTAATAGTACTGCTGAGCTACAGAGGTCAACATAATGGCACTTACAGAGTTAACCTCCCCTGGAACCCCACACCTAGAACCCCACAAGATGAGGTGGGTAAAATGTTCTCCATTCACTTGCACATCTGACCTTGGTCTGTGACCAAGGAAAGGCGTGTCTCACGCCATTCCTATGAACAAAAGGCAGGCAAATGAGGGTGACTCAGGGTTTCTCGTGGCCTACACACAACCGAACATTTTTCTGAATGATTCCACGTACACACTTAGGAATCAGGAAGACAAACATTTTGCTCTTCACTAAACTGAATAAAACTATAAATCATGTGGAGCAACTCTAAGAAAGGATTGAAAGTCTAGGAACTAAAAAGGGTTCCAGATTTTCCTTTTAACTTTTTCCTTCCTTTGGGGAATAAACAAAGACATCTGCCACATAGAGTCTGACTTGTTTTTAACTGAAAACTGAATGTAACCATTGAAGTTTATCTTTTTGAAATTTTAAAAATGACTTCTGTGGGGTTTCCTACAGTTAAAATATAGCATTTTCAGAGAAAACCCCCCAATAGGTTAGCCAGTTTTTTACTTACTAAATGAACAGTCATGTCATATAATTTATAACTTATGAACATAGTTTCTTAAAAAACATTAGGTGAGCTACTAATGATAATGAAAAAATTATCAAAATATAGTGGTCTAGGCCCAACTTCCTGAATCACTCCAAAGAAAATATATTTAACTACACATTCACTGTCACTAATTTAAACATGTTAGTAAGTCAGTGTATATCCTAGCTTCAAACTCTGTAAAAAAAGTTTCACAACTTCCTTTCACAGAGAATTCTGCCAAGCCATTGATCGATGAGAGTAAAAACTGCAACATTCAGGCAATTTCTTACTATGTGATAGTAGACAGCAGTTTTAAAATGCATTTCAGTGCTTTCTATATTTTATATGTTTATAAGTTTAGGTTGCAGGATATCAACAAAGTTCACTTGTAACTCATAGCGCTTACCGTCCAAGTGTAACACTCCCACCACCCCGAGCCGTTTTCCTTTTGTCTTCAGTGCATTTCCTAGGGCCCAACATGGTTGTTTTATTCCAAAGCTTTCCGGAGTGCAGCTCTAGGTCTTGACAGTCAGTCTTTTCAATGTTGTCACTATCTTTTCCTTCCAATCCATTACTGCAAAATGGCTGGCTGTACTGTTTGCTGCAAATAAACAAGTGCTCTCCAGTTGCACTCCAATCAGCTCCCTTCTTATCTGTGTCCCCTATCCAGTTGCCCTTGCCCCAGTCCCTAGCATTTCTTTTTTCTACCATCAGTGCCTTTTTGTTCCTTATCTTTTATCTTCCGATGCTCTGCAGCTCTGGTCAAATCCCCGCCAGATCACACACCCTTTAGTCTCATTGCCATTAGTAACCCAAAGCCATCCTAAACTTATTTAAAAAAATTAAAAAAGGCCTCAGAAAATGTTCAGTGCTCCCAATTTTATTTTTTATTTAATGCTAAAAGTTAAAAGAAAAAAATGTACTGTAAATCTGACAAATGACAGAATGCAGGTGATATTTCCATAGCATGATTTTAAAATATAATGTTGATATCTGAGATTACACTTACTTCAGTTGACATGAGTTTCATTATATATAGAAAAAGTTATCACCTTCAACTTAAAAAAAAGTAAAGGTTAAAAGGTGGCACACTTTTAAAATACTTGGTGGCCAAGGAAAGGTATATAGTAAAAGTTGTAAACCATGTGTATATTCTCATAACTTTAAATGTGAGGCCACATGAAAGACAGTACATCTGTTAAATTCTATACTGTTAAAGCAAAAAAGGGAAAGCTTCAACACCCCATTCCTTAATATTCTGAGTATTAAAAGCACAGCTGAAATATTAGGATCTGAAATCTGATACTGCCCATGTACAGTAAGTAGCTGACATTTCTATCCAGCTGTGGAGATTCCCTGCACTGTCATCAGGTCCAACAAAGGATCAAACCCACATCCCAGTGTTAATTTTTAAACTTGAGAGAATGCCCAGAAAAAGAACCCAGATCCACTCTCCATCCAGCTACAGGCCTTTCCCAGAGGCCACCCAAGGGCCAGTCAGACTTAGGCAGACCAATTTTTTTAATAGCAGGAACCTCACAATATGTAGCCCTGTAAAGCTGTTCAAACTCTCCCCTCTTCACCAGCACAGAGAAACCACAGGTTGTCTCTTCCACAGCTGGATAGGCCTCTCTTCTACAGCAGGATGGTTATTAATCTTTTCGGAGAGCTTATCTGTGTTAAGATTGCAAAATATACAGATAGCCACCACCAATTAGGTCAAATGACTGATCAAGTTGTAACATCTATGAGGTCAAATTCCAGTTTATAATAAAGTGCCTCGAAACACATTTATACAACAGATCATAATAGCTGAATTCTTCACAAATATTTTCATGGGCATGTAAAACTGACTGTTTCTGCATGTATATGTTCACACGAGAGATCAGTCTGATCTGAGTCATACATACTCCAATTAAAAAAAGTGTAACGACAAACTGGTTAATCATGCAAGTCTGTTTGCAATATAACAAAGACCAGTAACATGAATTCACACAGCACTGGTAATAGGTGCACTCCTTTAAAAGACTACAAAAAATACTGTATTTGGTGCAGTATCTTATTTTCAAGTGTTAGTAACTTGACCACTAAAACCATTTTGAGCAGTTTTTTTTAAAAAAAAGACAAACAAGAACCCAAAGTTGGTAATGTGTATTTTTCAAATTAAAATAAAAGCTAGGCTGTGAACAACACACACATTGCAGTAGACCTAGAAGCCATGATTCAGCCTGATTACAAGACCAAGTTACAAACACCTGAATGTAAGATTTAAAAGTGTTCCTGTCAATGTTAAATCATAACAGCACAAAAGGAAAACCAGTATCACTGTAAGACAACTATTTCTAACAACTGATGATTTAATGGTTAAAAAATCATTTTACTGATGCAGAGTAGTGATAAAAAAAAATTAGTTTACAAAACGGTTCTAAAAACAGTTTTAGGTGGGGCCTGCCTATTATGTAAAACACTTAAGTTTTAAAAAATTTCACTAATCATTTTTTTTCCAAAACAGTATTATTTACTTGGTATTTCAAACACATTGAAGAAGGAAATTACAGGTTTCCTCCACCCACACTGGGCAGTCACCAATATGCTGCTACAGGCAGCCCTGGCATCACCCGCAGCTGTTACTGTCATTGTACCATACTGTATTTAGCACTCACTGAAACAGGGTGTAGGTGATAGCATCAACAGCAATAGCACTACAGGTAAATGATAAAAACAAAACACAACACAAAACAAACAAAAACAGTCCCACAATCTCCAAGTTCACCTAGACTGCAAACTTTTCTTGCCATTCCTTCAGAAGAAATGACAGCGACAACAAACAGAGGTCTGGGGTGTTCCGAGAGATGAAGGGGCGCTGCGGAGCCAGGCTCCGCTCCAAGATGGCAGTGCCATCTTGTACATATCACCACCCCTCGAAACCGCCTCCATCGCTGGAACTGTGTATTATGTAACCGACTAGCATGCAGCATCGTAATCTTACAACTGATCACGTGGACAGTGAACAGCGGTCAACTTTGTCTTAAAAATGAAAAAAAAACCCCTCCCCCCAAAAAAACCCATACAATTCGGAAAGTCTCTGAGCAGCACCTCAGTCCATGTCCCAAGAACTGAACTTTAAGAACAAAACAGAGATTCAAAACATATTTCCATACTCCTCCAAGAGACATATTTTGGGGTAAACTTGGTGATATTTCCCACTTGACAATAGCACCCCTTTCACTCATTTCCTTTCCTTCTCCACCAACTGGCCTCCAGCCTCAGAAAGGGGCCAGCGATAAGGAATAACAGACAGTAAGGCAATCTTACAACGTCAGAAAATGTATTTGGCTTTTTTTTCTTTTTAAAATAAGTGCATACAAATACAGCTAGAAGCATTTCTGATTTGCCAAGTGCTCTAAAAAAAGCAGCCAAGTCACAGCCTACATAGAACGGTAACTGTCACCAGGATAATAAAGCACAAAGATATGCTAATAACGTTAACAAAAGAAGAAATGCCTTTATAAGTACATACCTTTTGTCGTCAAAAAATATAGAAACACAATGTATTCAAAAAAATCAAAATTATACAGCCATGTTTATGAAGTCTACATTTTCCTTGTCTTGGGTATATATATATATATATATGTGTATATATATATATATATGGAAATATATATACAATTCAAGCAGTTTTAGATAAGGGTAATTATTGGTTTTTTTCTGCAACTGGAAAAGTCACGAGTCTCTCTCCTTCTTCACTTTCACATCTCCAGCAAGAATGGTTGCAATCTCCCCCTGCATAAAGGCCCAGGGGACATTGGAGCCCACCAGAGGGCATTTCTCCCCACTGGGACAATAGACCTCTCCACTAGCTCCCTGCTGTTTGATGCTTTGTCTGGAGCAAGGGAAGCAGAACTTGTGTGAAGGGACAGAGGGGCACTGCACAAAGTGGGTATCCTCCAGCCGCTCGTGACACAGGGTGCAGCACAGGGGGGCGCTGGTGGCCAGGGAGGAGTCCGGGAGGCTGGCCGGGTGCACGGGCTCCAGTCCTCCAGTGCTGCCGGTGCCCTGGCCTCCCACCTCTCTGGGGCCGAGCCTTCTTTGGTTCATAGAGGACGGAGAGGGTGGACTGCTGCTATTCCTCCTGGTGGTGGAGTGAACCTGGTTGGCATCTTTTGAGGCATGACTGCCTCCTGCATTGTCTGCCACTAAGATCAGGGCTGCCATAGGGGACTGGCCATTCTGGGCCGCTTCAGGCGGTGTGGTCCGGTTGGAATGAGGTGAGGCAGTGGGTGGTGGTGGAGACACAAAAGAGGATGTAGGGGTCATGGGGATCTTAAGCCCTTCTGCTGAGGTGGACAGCCACGGCTGGGCCTCTCCATTGATCTTGGGGGGCCCAACTTCACCTTCTGGTTCTGGAGAAGGCTTCCTTTTCCTTGCTGTTCTTGCAACTGGAAAAACAAAGAAATGAAAGAAAAAAAGGGGGATAAACTAAAGTTCACTGAAAGGGACCTCTTGCTACCATGAACCAAAACTTGTTAGGTAATGTCTACTCTCCAAAAGAACACACACAAGTTCTGCATGCAGCTCCAAAGACACTTTGAGTCTATGGGCCCAAAAGCCAATTTAAAAGGCAAGTTAAGTCTCAGGAAATGGCCTCTGCTTTTGGACTGGCCTGCCTGTAACCTGGCCTGGGCTGCAAGCATGTGACTAGCTACCGTCCCGGACAGGTTAAAAGGTGACTGGTGCATCTCGTGCTCCCATCCAAGAATGTGCTGGGAAAGGAAAGCCCCGTGTCAGGGCCTCTCAGCCGCTCTGACTCATTCCTGTTGTGCTGCTTCAGCACTGGAACACGTTGCCACCAAACCCGGGTTCCGCCTGGCCTGAGGCACATCAGGAAGTGGGGAGTCTGTTGTTTCTGTGCAGGCAAGGGCAGAACCACCCCCTAGCAACTCGCACCCTTCTCCTCGCCCCCTCAGTAGGCCCCCCTCGCTCGCTCCACAGCCGCCCCTACCTGCTTTAGACCCGTTGGCCCCGCTGGCCTCGAAACCCAACAACCTGCCTGCAGTCAGGGCCGGCTCCTTCTTGAACTTGCTCTCGAAGGGCCCCGAGTGGCCGTGCTGGTGCAAGGCCAGCAGCGTGTCGCGCACGGTCTTGGGCCTGTTGACCCAGTCCTGCTCCGCGGGACCGCCGCGCCCCTTGCTTGCACCCTCGGCGCCCAGGTCGGCGGCCCCGGCTGCGCTCGCCAGGCCATCAGCCGGGCCCCGGTGCGCGGTTGGCGGGGGCGGTTTCTCCTTGGCCGCGTCGCGGGACTCGTGCTCGGCGGACGCGCTGCCACAGACGGAGGCCGGCCGCTTGTGCGCGCCCAACTCGGTGGAAGGCGGCGCGGCAGCCAGCGCGGCGGCGCGGGCGCCCAGGCCGAGCGCAGCTGGCAGCGGAGCTGCCGAGCCGTTCACGAGCGGCACAAGGGTGGGCGGCACGGCGTGGGCGCGCCGCGCGGTGGGGCTCTGCCGGTTCAGCTCGGGTGGCTCCTCCAGCTTGGAGAAGCCGTTGGGCACCAGGATCCCGTTGGCGGGTGCGCGGCCCGCGAGGTCGGAGCCCAGGCGCGGGAAGCGCTCTAGGGCCTGTGGCGCGCGCGGGGCGGCCTCGGGTGCAGGCGGCGGGGGCAATAGCAGGTCCTTCGCCGACGACAGCGGCGGCGGCTTGGCCGTGGCAGGCGGTGCGGCGCCGGGCGGGGAGCGGCCCTCAGGGACGCAGCCGTGCGCTCGCTTCAGCTGCCGCGCTGTCTCGATCACCAGCTCCACGCGGTCGGCGCCCTCGTAGTTGACGCAGCCACGGCACACGGGCTCCGTGAAGTCCCAAAGCATGGCCCAAGGCATGCGGGGCAGGTCGCACAGGTAGCACGACTGCCGCCGCGACGCGGCCGCCACCGCCACGGCCGCCGCCATGTCGCCCGAGGGGCGCGAGGGGGGGGCGCTGCCGCCCCCCGCCTGCACCCCGCGCGCCCGCCGCGCGCCCCAAGCCCGCGTTTCCCCGACCGGCGGCGGCGGCGGCAGAGCCCGCGCAGACGCGGCGGCCGCGGGGAGGCGGCGCGCGCGGGGCGCGAGGGGCGCGAGAGCCGGCGGGGGCGCGGCGGGCCTCCACACCGGGGCGAAGACTGGCCGCGGGCGCGGGCCGGGGGGCGGGGAGCCCGCGGGGCGGGGGCCGGCCGCCGGGGCGCGCTCAGCCCGAGCGGCGGAGCATGCCGCGCGGGGCGGGCCGCGCCGCCGCGCTCTCCCAGCTCCTGGCGTCGCCGCTTTGCAGCGTGCAGACCGCCTCAGCACCGCCGCCGCCTCGCTGCTGCTGCTGCTACTGCTACTGCTGCTGCTGCTGCTGCTGCTGCTACCGCCGCCGCGGACGCTCCGCTTCTACCGACTTGATTCTTCGACAGTCTCGCACCGCGCCTGCGCGGCCCCCTCCCCTCGCGCGCGCTCCCGCCCGCCCTCGCGCGCTCCCGCCCGCCTTTCGCCCCGCCCCGCCCGCTATACCCCACCCCCGCGGGGTCCGCAGCGCTCCGGCTGACTGCTGGTCTCTGGGCGCCCCTTGTCGCTATGGGCCATTCCCGCCAGGACCTGCTCCCTGCTGGAGTCCCTCTGGGCTGAGTTTTACTTAGACTGTACACGCAAAGCTATTTCGTCACTTGGTTTCTGCCAGTGTAGGGACGGGATTCGGGTCAGGGGGGTGTTTAGTTTGGGCTTTTCCAGCTGTCGTGCTTAGGCTTGTACGTCCAAAGGTTAGGTGAAAACCACGAAACTTGTTTCGGGAGGCACACGTGGCCACTGCCCTCCAGGTTTCGACAACTCAGGACGTCTGGCACTCACAGAGGACACACAAACGACATCTCGAAGCCCTTCAGGCCTCCTGTTCCGCCGCCCGCCACTTTATATAGGGCGGCTCAGCGGGCGCGTGACGTGAGCCTAGGGACGCCGCTACTGCGCACGCTCCGTGCAGACGTGCCCGACGCTGCGGGGCCCGTCTGTACGCATTCCAGAGATCCGGGGCCTGCGGGGGCGTGGCGTCAGGGCGCATGCCCCACCCCTTTCCTCCGGTCCGCTGTCTCCGCCCCCCAGCAGAATTTCGACTAGCGGGCCGGAGGCTGGGGCGAGACCCAGGGATCTCCTCAGGCCAGCTTGCGCTTGGGGGTCTCCAAGCAGTCGGACTGGGGCCTCTGCTGCCTATCCTGCCTTAGCCCAAAGGGCGCAGCCCGTTTGCAGACTGCTCAGACCAGAGTGAGCATCGAGATACCCTCTTTCATCCGCTGGAGGAGCTGCGGGTGTCCAGGGCAGGTTGCTCTCAGGTGGGACGCGCACGCTTCTGCTCTATAGGGCCAGTACTGGAGCAGCTTTTGTTGGGAACACAAACCCACTCCTCTCCCTTAGACTGGAATGATCTGGTTAAGTGTGGGAAGAATGGGGTACTAATTATATTATCGTTCCTACAACTGGATTGGTAGGTGGAGAGGGAGAAAAAAGTCCTGCTGACGTTTTTCCCCGGTTGCTGCTATTGAAAATACCGGGTTGCTTCAAAGGATTAACCACAAGAGGAAACATGCCTGTAGAGAAACAGTGGAGGAAGCTGCTTAGAGCACACGAAAAAACCTGCTCGAAATGCACAGGAAACCTAACACAGGGCTCAAGTGTGTGTGTTCACAGGCCAAGTTGAGTGCCTCTAGGGTTTCCAGAGAGGGTCCGCCTGTTGCCAGGTCCCCTGGTCCCCCCTCTGTCCCTAGTCTTGTCCTGCAATTGCAATCCTGCCTAACCTTTCCCAAGCAGAGAGAATGGAGCCTACTCGCTGCTGGTGCTAGTGGGTTTGGGCACTACCGGCCCCTCCTCCAGGACCTGTGCTTCTGGTCACTCCCCTCAGAGGCCCTGTGCCATTCATTCCAACACATGACTTCATCCATCTGGCCACTGGGCAAAAGGGGTGAAGCCGACCAGTCTTTTTGCTGCGGAGAGATAAGCCAGTTCAATGCCCCCGAGAGATGGCCCCACTAAGCCAGAACTGGAACATATTAAAAGAAAATACAACTCACCATGAGAGCCGTGGCCTAATTATACTCATTTACCTGGGAGCGGGTACTGGATGCCCTCAAGGGAGAGCCTGCCTCTTCATCCCAAAATAGATTTTGGAGAGATAGTGTGTGTTCCGAGAGACACTAAGTAAGGATCTTTATAGAACAGAGCTTTGTCTCTGCAAAAGAAGAGCATTTCCTTTTTACTTCACTGCCAGCTTAATGTCGAAACTGACTGTTGGCACTTCCCTCCTGAAATGCCTGTTAGAAAATGGAAAGGCAGTTTTAGCCCTGGGCTCCCTTGCCGTAAAAGGACCCAGGGGGTGAATGCAGGCCTTGGATCTGGGCAGCAATTCCTTATATTGTATCAAAAGTCTTTCATGCTGCCTTGCCTTTCATGTAGCTCTGAAGCAGCTTTATCGATGTATGCTAAGTAAACATGGCTTTGTTTTTGTCTCCCACCCACGGCCCTCCCTCAGAGCAGCCTGGAGTTGGATTCCAGCCAGAGCCTCTGCGGCAGCAGTTAGAGCCGCCTCCTCCACACAGGGTGAGGCAATGTGTCTGCAATTCGCAGAGACAAGGCAGGAATTGTAATTGTAGCTCATCATGTGATGACTTATGAAAGAGGAAGTTGGTATGTTTTAGTCACGTAGACTCTGCCCTCTTGCTTAAGGCCCCAGGTCCTCTGAGAAGAGGGTCAGGATCATCTTTGCCACTCAGAGTCAAGGTTACCAGGTTGGTTGCAGCATGCCCCTACAACATTTCCAGTGGCCCGGCGGACAGGTATGTGCCAAGTGTTGGCACAGCAGTGAATTGAGGCTGGCTTTTAACCAGAACACTGATACAGTGTGATTTGTCTTAAGAACTAAAGGAGATATTGTATGGGAAGCACTCCTGCTGAGAATAGACAAACAAGTCTTTCCTGGCTATAATTTCTAAGGGTTTTTCTTCTTTGTTTTGTTTTTTAAAAAATAAAACCACAGTTTATGAGTAAAATGAAAGCTGTTCAGTGTGATGCTGTCAAAAAGCAGGAGTAAGGGAAGTGGCCCCAAAGGCAAGCCAGAGGATTGCATGGCAGGCAGTACAGACCTGACCTTGCACTCCGAGATGTGCAGGGACTTGCATCCTGTGAGTGGATGTTCACCTCAAAAAGGGGAATCACCCCCAGGCATACACCGGTCCTGGTGCCCTTGCTTACACACCAAAGCCCAGACCAACAATCTGCAAGGGAAAGAAGAGCTTCAGGCCCCTGATGGAACTCTGCCCCAAGGACCTGCAAATTTGGGAAGGGTGTGGCCTCCTGCCCTCAGCAGCTGGTGGGTGCTATCCAGGCATGGCATTCCTTGGGACTGCCAAGTTCATGGGTTCCATCCTGTATCTAGACGTGGAAGGACAGCGTTCATTCTTTAGAATGCAGCTTCTTTAAATAACCACCGTGTTGCAACCCTAGTAAAGCTTCAACTCTGACCTTGGCATATTTGAAGGAAGAAAAAAAATGCAGCCACATGCCATTTAGATTTTTGTGGATGTTATTGTGGATGCCTTGTGAGGCATCAGCACCACAAAACTAGAACACTTGTAATACTCTCAGCTCTTCCACTTTAAAAATGTTATAAATACACATTTGAACACATTTATTTATGTGAATACATCTACACAAACTGTGGTGCTCAGTGACATAAGTGAACCTTCTGTAATTAGTGGGACAGCCTTTTATTCCCCCAAGTTACAGCATTTTATGAGATAATTTCACTGATTTTAAAATTCCAAATATCCTTTTTTAAAAAGCACTTTTCCTCTGCTTGACCTCCCAGCAAACTACCTCCCCTGTGCAAGGGGAGCATTTAGATATGAAAGAAACTTTTGCATGTGGAGGGTCTCAAAATCAGGCCAAATAAAATCATAGAAGCTCTTAATCATCCACATATTATCTGCAGAAGCTGCTGCCACCAGGCTGTGTGTCCACATTCATATAGTTCCTCATCTCAAACAAAATTTGGGGTCTTGATGTAGGTTAACTACCGACTGTGTTGGAATTTAAAGAGCTAAGTGAAAAGCAGACAAAACAGACAAAGGAGAGATTGAGGTCACACACTTGCTCAGTCTGCAAGGAAATTTGCAGGAGACCTGGAAGAGATTCAACAGCCATTTGGTGCCAGAACCTTCCTATTGGCTTTTGGAAAGAGCAGGATGAAGTGCACTTTTCTGAAATAATAGCTGGTTGTGGGTTTCACTGATATTTAAGACACTCAGTAGAGTCCTTTAAAAGATACCAGTAGGAAGATGATGACAAAAGGTGAATTAACTTCACAGATAATGCTTAAAAATATTAAATGGTAAATTTCCTCCCATTAACTTGCCTGCCTAAAAATGCACAGTTCCTATATACTCAGTAGTAAAGCAACTGAACTAATCAAATGATGCAGTCATTCTAAAAGGGTAAAGAATAACATGATGGTATATTTGTTATATCTTTCAGATGGACATTTTAAGAGCTATTTTAAGCATAAATTCTATCATCTTGTCATTCTTTTCAGAAACTAAAAACTTTTGGCATTAAAAGTTAAATGATCTGCCTAAAGTAATATTAAGGGTGACCAAAGTCCAGGGATGAGTTCTATTGTCAAATAATATAGTTTGGAACATTCTATTTGTGTTTTGAACAGTTTGGAGGCCAATACAAGTGTTTGTTTGTTAAGATCTTCTGTTAAGAAATGAGTGTTATTTTTGCCTACCTCTACCTAGATTGTAGGCAAAGGGAAATTCTAGAATATTTTGAATATTCTCAATCTAAAGAAAAGTCAGTCTGTACAACAAACAGAAGGAGGTGACAGGTGAGTTATAGTTGCTACAACTCCATGTCTAGTGTCTGCCACACTAAATGATAAACCATATGCCGACTTTTAATGAATTTTAAATTGTTCTTGGTGTTGGCATGAAAGATTCAATTCTGAGAGTTAGTTGGGTAGTGAAGTAGTTTTGGCACTCACCAAATTGTAATATTTTACTCCCAACTCTTTGTGACCTACTTCTTTAAAAACGGAGGAAAAGCTCATGAAATAATTTTGTTCTTATTGTAGGGCTCCAACCCTGACTCCTTGGCACCCAGACAAAGAAATAGAATGAGCTATAGGGCACTGAAAAGAAAAAGCATGAAACCACATACTGCACAAAATTTCATGGTAATAAAGGGGATATGGGAATGAAATGATCATAACTTACATAAATAAGCTTTCATAGTTATTGTCTGTGTTTCCTATGAAATAAAACCAGTATGGACTAGACTGATTTTTCTCTTGACAAGATAAAAATATATTTTTCAAAAGAATACCACCTGGCAGGAATATTTTGCCTTTACCAATGGAGTTTCAGTCATATATCCTAGTGGCATACTCTAACCTAATGTATTTAGCAGCAACAGCAGCAGCAATAATAATAATAATGATAATAGGGATGTGATTTAAAGCAATTGTTTTAGACCTATAGTTAGTATTTTGATGGTATCTCTCATCTCAAAGGTCTCAGCATTGAATGATAAAATTCTTTCTCCAATATTTTTTGGGGAGGGAGGGACAATGGTCAGTTTTATTGATCAAAGAGATCCAAGGTGCTCTCCACAGAAGGAAGAAAAATTAAGGCAAATTATAGGCTGTACTTTATTAATTACAGAGATTTTCTGTGTGCATTGGCATATCCATTTCTGTGCCCATATGGTGATGTGTCTTGGCCGGGGGAATGTAAACCATTGAGAGTATAAAAATTTATACCCCAGATAGAATGAGAAAACACATACCAGAGCAGATAGCCTAGAGTCGAGTCCTTGTAGGAGGAGTGGTGGACAGAAGGGAGAAGTTGTTCCCTAAACTGACAGACTGGATAATATGTTTACTGGAAAGCTTGTGACAGACAACTAACATGTAAATATGAATGAACCTTGATGGACTTGCTGGTAAGTCTCCCAGCCCTTCAAGCAAATTCCTTCACGAGGAAGTTGCTTCTCAGTCATGCCTGGGAACTGCGTACATGTGACCTTCCTGGGGGCTGTTATCTTGCATTTAACAGGGTAGATTTTAGGGATTTGTCAGATTGTTTTTATCCTCTTTACCTCCCTGTAGCTCTCTTTCTGCTTTTGCATCATTGGACCAATTCGTTATTCACAGTAGTGACTGAGAACATCAGTATCCATTCTCCTTATGAAGCTGGTAACTGAGCCCCCAAGATAATAAGGAATTTTCCGTGAAACAAAGAGAACATAGAGTTAAAGCACAGTTAGAATTCAGGTTTCCCAGATTGTAGTTCTTTCTGTAGCCCACTTGTGGGCTACCTTATATTTATATTTTCTTCACAAGGTTTTTTTTTTTTTTTTTTTTGAGATGGGTCTCGCTTTGTAGTTCAGGCTGGCCTTGAGCTCACTATGTAACCCAGGCAAACCTGGAACACAGTAATCCTCCTGCCTCTGCCTCCCGAGTGTTGGGATTACAGGCATGGGCCACCATGCCTGGCACTGTGGTATGTGGTATTGATGGCTGGTGGGCATGAGTCATCATGCCCAGCATTGTATGTGGTCACCGGGATCGAACTCAGGGCCTTGCACTTGCGAGGCAGGCGCTGGAACCACAGAGCTAAATCTCCGGCCCACACAAGTTTTTCTTTTTACATACATGTAAATATCTGTCCAGGAAGTGCCAGGGTGTCTTCACATCTCCAAGCATATGCTCTGGTCAGTGACTTTCTGGAATAGAGGAGGGGGCTCTGATGTCCTTTGTACTCTGAGCTCCTGCAGGGTGGGTGGGAGCAATGAGAATGCAGGGGAAATCTGTGACAGTCTTTGGACCCACTCCAAAAGTGGATCCTACATCCATGGGGGAATCTCAAAACCGTGCGTACAAAATACCAGTGGTGATTGGCTGCTATTTTAGGGGCCTTGTGCCATCCAAATAAAATTGTGAGGTTAAATGGTTGCCAGATCATCACAGCATCTGAGAGCATCATGTCTGCTTGGTTTGGGGTCAGATCCTAGGTTAGGAGTGTCTAACCACGGTCTACACTTTTTAAAGAATTAGGGCAAAATATCTTTATCAGCATCGATAGGCCTAACTGTCACGGGGCTTATATAAAGTATCTATACTTTTTACAAGAGAATTATGTTACCCATTACACATATACCACATACATATGTCTCTGTGTGTGTGTTTGTATGTATGTGAGTAATTGGCCAAGATTTAATTCAGTTGTACTCAAGAAACCCTCAGTTGAACAAACAAATAAAACCCAATTCTGTACGCTGACAGGCATTTAGCTGACTAGGTCAGCAGGATGTGGAAACTTATTCTGAGGGTTCTTTTCTTTTTGTTTGTATTCTTACCCAGGATTCTACTGTCTAATAGCTTTGTGGCCTCTTTGCTGGCTGTATACTGAATTTATAAAGGATGTTATGAGAGTAAATTCAGGGAATTTAGAAGTTTTGAAATTTTTTGACTTTGTTAACTATGGTAAAATGTTAATTCATAACCCTCTACTTGGCTTTTATTTATTCGGGTGTGATCATGGGAAAATCTAATGAATTTTCCTAAATTCTATATTTTAAAAAAAATCAGAAGGGCACATACATGAGAAATTTGTTTCATTTCACCTGTCACTCAGACATCAAAAAGAGCCACCATCTATGCTACTTCTCATATAAAGATAATTCAGTATGGTTTACACGAGCATTCCAGAATCAGGCTTCCAGATTCCTTGAATTCAAAGTGTGGAAAGGGATAGAGGGATAGGCAGCCCTGTAGCTGTAACAGGAGACATCCTTTTAAAAACCTGGAATGCTGAAGCCCTCTCAGATGGAAAATATGTCAGGACATGCCTTTTTGGGAGGTTGTCAAGTGGTTTAGGCCCAGAATTCTACATTCCGTACTTTTGAGGTTGTTTTCTGCTGGCAGACAACCTCTTGATTATTTTCATGTGGTGGATGTTCAGGCCAGCCTCTCCAGTTCCAAGTAATAGAAGAACCCACTCTGTAAGGGGACCTGGGAATGCTGGGCTTGTCACAGTCAATTCTGAGAGCATTGTCCCAGTTCGTCACAAAACAGAGGTTTCCAAATCAGACACACATTGCTACAAATGTGTCACTCTCCAGGGCTCGTTTCTGCCTCCCTGTGGCACAGTGTCACCAGTGGGAAGCCATTCTCACCCTTTAGGACCTATCATTTCCTTAAGACAGTTGCACAGGAATTTCACTTACCTCCCGTCCTTTTTGGATGAAGACTAGCAAGGGATTAAGGGACAAATGAATGAAGGGACAGCTGCACAGAATTTCCTCCTCCTGACCCAGAAAGATACTAAGTTACATGTGAACCATTTCTCTCACTGCACAGAGCCCCTCTGTTTGGGGGAAATTCTGACTCATGGATTGGAGAAGTGCACTAAATTAGTATACTGTACAGCCTGGGCATAGCGAAGTTAAATGTTGGGGCCTTAAACACCTCCCACCCCGCGGCCCCCTCATTCTGACTGGGAAGGGCTTATTTCACAGGTGTTACTAGCTGTGAGATTTAAACAAAGGTAGTTAACTCAAAACTCTGTCTACATTGGCTTATTACAGACAACATGTTGGTGGATGTTTTACTATTTCTTGTAGCCCAGTAGCATTTTCAACATGCCTCTGAATAGAGAGCCTTGATCTTGGGTGATGGTTAAAAAATTTTTGATCTAGTTTAACATTGTGAGAATTATTTTCTAACTGTCTGTTTTACTGGGAGATTTTTAATTTTTATTTTTTTATGAGACAGGGTCTTGCTTTGTAGTTCAGGCTGGCCTTGTGCTCACTATGTAGCCCAGGCAAACCTGGAATTCAGCAATCCTCCTGCCTCTGCCTCCCAAGTGCTGGGATTACAGGCATGAGCCACCATGCCCATCATTGTGGGGTGTGGTATTGATTGCTGGTGGGCGTGAATCACCACACCCAATGTCATATCATTGTATGTGGTTACCGGGATCGGGGATTGAACCAGGCAGTTTGCGCTTGCTAGGCAGGCGGTGGAACCACTGAGCTAAATCTCCAGCCCTACTGGGAGATTTTGTAGAGATTGTATTTAGTGTAAAACTAGGCGGAGGAAGATGAACGGGACAGGTGTAACAGAGATGGAGTTCTTTTAAAACATTTCATTTTGCATCCTGAGAATATATTGATTTTTTTGTGCTTTTATTATAGTAAATATCCAATGGATATTTACTATAATATCCAATGTATCCAATGGTATGCAACCCAAGATAGCAGATGGTGTTATTAAATACACAGGCAAAGTCTGATGTCACAGGTAGCTAACAATGAACCAATGGATATTTTGGTTGAAGCCAATGGAGTCACAATAGAGACAAAAGTCAGTTGCTTTCTTGCAGCTTTCTTTAGGTAGTATAATATAAGTAATTCTGTGGTACAATTTCAACACCTTTAATTGAACATTTTTGTTTATGAAGTAAGAACAGTGATCCTCAAGAAAAAAGTAGTATGCAACCCAAGATAGCAGATGGTGTTATTAAATACACAGGCAAAGTCTGATGTCACAGGGAACTAACAATGAACCAGAAATACGATCTGTTACAGTTGTTTAATGGGCAACCAACCAGATCTATATCACTTGTATTACTGTGAGTAGTGGAAATATATGATCAAGCTTTAGAATGATTGCAAAATTGCCTACAAATATTGTAATTATGTTCTTATTTAAGTATTTAGTGAAATCAACAAGGTAGGGAAATAACAAAAATCAGTGTGATTTCTTCATAATATTGCCTTTTGTTTGCTGGCTTTGAAAATTTTTTTTATTGATTCAGATGGTACAATTTCATAGTTATCTCCAAACTAGTATTAAAAATGTTTGCATTTTATGTGATAATTTGGATTGTTTTAAGGTCACTTTATATTGTCATAGATAGGCCTGGGGATTTAGCTCAGTGGAACCAAACCTGGCATGAAAGCACGAGGTCCTGAGTTTGACCTCTCATACTGGAAACAAAACAAAACATTGTCATAGACATCATTTTTGCCTCTGAAGATTTGGTGATATGAAAGTACCGAGAAAAGATTCAGGCCTATACAACAGTGAACAGGAGCTTGAGGACGGTCAGTTAGAAAACAATGAAAGAGAGGAGGACAAAGACTTGGAAGGGAGGAGGAAGAGTGTGGTCTCATCCGCAAACAATGGGTGACATTACTGAAATCTGAAGTGAGCTCATTTTTTGATGTAAATCACTATCGACATATCAGGAAGGTGCCCCACAGTGCCCAGTTCTTCCGAGAGCTTCTCAGAGGCAGTGTGCAATGGGGAGGGACGTCACCAGTTTCCCCTCTAGTGAGAGCTTCTGAAAATGAGGGACTGAATTCTTTTTTTTTTTTTTTTTGTGGTACTGGGGATCGAAGAGACTGAATTCTAACTTTGCTCAAGGGCAAGAAGAGCAGCAGGGCAGCAACTAAGTCTGGATCATAAAAACCAGAGAACCTGGGAGGATTTGGAAGACTGAGCATTCCCCTACAGGCACAGAGCAATATCCAAGAGCTGTGACTCCAGCTACTATCTCAGCCAGCATCTGGGAAGAAGGCAGCATGCCCAGAGTGCCAGGTGAACAGTAGAAAAGCAAGGTTGGAGGCCACTAGCTGATCTGAGTAAGCAAGTAGTAGAGTCCATTCTTTGGACAAAAATTGGTCTTGGAGAATGACAACTTACTACATTTCCATACTGTTGGATTTTGGCAAAAATGACAAAATACGTGCCAGTAAGAACTTTATCCTTGTATATTTGTTTTTTCTCTTTAGGATTCACATATCTATTTTATTATTTTCTCTACGTACTCATTTATATTTCTCCACAGACAGTGCAGCGTCTCAGGCCCAAAGTCTGAGACTAATGCCTACAAGCTTAGGTAGCTTGAGTCCCATGTGCCCAGGATCCCCACTGGAACTCCCAGATGTCCTTGAAGGAGCTGCTGGGATATCCTTTGGCTGAACAGGGGAGAACTTTCTGGAGAGCGGAAGACTGGTGAAAGTGCAGCTGGGAAAACATATGGTGGCAGAGGTGGAAAGAACACTTAATGACTGGGAACTCTACAAAAAAAAAAAAAAATCTGAAGGCTCCAGCCAACCACACACTCAAGGCTTGCACGGAGCATGATGGATGACCTTGCTTCTAGGATGGCCTCCAACTTCCCTGGGCCACCGCCAGCACTGCATCCTCAGGCGCCCCAGGGGGTGGTGCATGCAAAACAGCACCATACCACATCCCCTCTACAAGGCCAAGATCCCATGGCAGCCATTTCCTCCACTCCTTGATAGGGAGGGAGGGTAGATTATTCTTGGAACTCAGGAGATGGCAGCTGACTGTGATGTCCTGAAAGAAAACAAAATTTGCAAATCACTGTAGACAGTTTGTTTTATAATAGATATGCCGGGTGGGAAAATGATTATGGTAAATTCCTTTCTTAACCACACATGAACTCAGACAACATTTTTTGAGCTACCCAGTGACACAGACTGAGCTCAAGGAGCAAAAGCAGGCAGTGTGGGTTTCAGTCTCGGGATTTACAGAAAAATGTACAGCTTTGAGGTTTATGTGGAAATGGAAGGGGATGTTGGATTTTCCTGTGTCAATTCTCCTTTACAATCACCCTTGTTGCTAATGACCATATCTGGTATGGAAGACAAGTATAATTAGCTTTAAGAACATTCTAAATAGAATCCCTTGGAAAAGGGAGAACATAGGAGACCACTGTTCAGAATTTCAAATGACCATGCTATAAAATCTGGAATTTACCCTCTGGTACACCTGAAGAGCATTAGATGTTTATAAACAACGCAGATGCTTGTCAAAGATGCACACGGCTTGTGCTAGAGAGATGGGTGTGCACCCCTTTCCTTTCTCAGCTGTGGGATCCATAATGGAACCACGTTTGTTTCCTCCAGCAGACAACACTGTCTGCCTTTCAGCCCCTCTGCCGATGCTTCACCACCATTTTCCTTCAGCTGTGGGTGATAGTAGAAGCAGTAATTACAGTAGTCACAAAAATCAGGCAAAAATCAGGGCCTACTTTCATGACCTGATCATTATGACAATTATCCCTCCAGCTTTCTTTGTCTGAGTGGACACATTTTCCAGGACATACATTTTCAATACCAGACAGGCAAAGCCTGTAGGTCAGCTGCACATACTTCATGCTGATAAAGTAATGTCACTTCTTTTTCCCCTTTGTTTTTTTGAGACAGGGTCTCACTATGTATTTCAGTCTGACCTTGAACTCACTATGTAGCCTGGGGTGGCCTTGAACTATGCTGATCCTCCTGCTTCAGCCTTCTGGCTGCTGGGATTACATCATACCTGCCATGCCATCCACTGTTAAGAAGAGGAGGAAGAAGAGGAAGAGGAAGAGACACAGTACAGACCTTCTGTCTGGATGATGTCTTTCTCTTAGGAACTGAAACCAAAGCACATCCTCCTCAACCCTAGATATTGCTAGGAGGGACTGAAGCAGGAGTTTCTAAGACCACCAGTTCCTCTGCTGCTCATGGCCAGACTTCAGGATCATTAGAAACTGCCCTGCACATCCCCCTACCCCATGGAGGTTGTTAGCATCAACTCTGCCATAGCTTCATTGTGACCATCTCCAAGAGACTTGTCTCCAATCCTTTCTGAGTCTTCTGTCACTTGGATACTCTCACTTAAACTCAAAGTAATATCTTGTGTGTCCCGAATGTGTACTCATTTCCTGTGTTTGCCCTCTGCCTCCCCATCTGCTCCAACCCTGTACTTCAGACTGAAGTTTCAGTGCAGTTGACCCTCTGTGTCCATAAACTCTATAACATGAGTCCACATCCCTGGTTCCATAACCATGGGATCCATGTCCCTAGACTCCGTGTCTTTGTGCTCCAAGCCCATGGGTCCCATGTCCAGTGGATTCTGCATCTGCAGATTAAACCAACCTTGGGCCAAAAGCACCGTTTTCTGAAATATCTGTTTAATAGAGGAGTGGCCTCATAGAGAAAATCACTACTAGTTAATAGAATCTAAAGATGTTTGTCTCAAGCACCAAAGCATTTGCATGGAGTTTCCAGATATACACTTGACTAGTTTTTATGTATTTCTGATAGTTTATTAAGGCATTGTGCTTTATGTTTCAGGATAAATAGTTCCTTTATACAAATATATTCTTTTTTTTTTTTTTGTAGCCTAGGGCCTCATGGATGCTAGGCAAATACTATTCCATTGAGTTATTCCCAACCCCTTTTATTTACTATCTATCTTTGTTTTGAGACCAGATCACTTTAAATTGTCCAATCTGGCCTTGAACTCTTGATTCTCTCAGCATAGTTGGGTGTGTGCCACCACCTCTGGTTTAAATTTAAATTTAAATTTAAAATTTTTTTTTTGAGACAGGTTCTCACTTTGTAGTTCAGGCTGGCCCTGAGCTCACCATGTAGCCCAGGCAAGACTCCAACTCAGCAGTCCTCCTGTCTCTGCCTCCCAAGCACTGGGATTATAGGCATTAGCCACCATGCCTGGCCAAATTGATTTTTAAATTTAAACTGTTTGTTTTGATCAAGATGTAGATCCACCTACTACTATAAGAAATAATACAGAGACCCTGTCTATCCTTTACCCCACTTTCCTAATAGTAACATTTTACAAAGCTATTGTACAATATCACAGTCAGGACAGTGACACTGATGATCATTTAGATACAGAACATTTTCCCTTCTGAGAACAACCCTCATGTCATCCTTTTATACTTTTGCTTACTTTCCCCCTTCCTCCAGTCCCCTTCCTGATCTCTGAAAACTGTGAATCTGCTTTCCACTTTTAGAGTATCATCTCAAGGATGTTATAAAATGGGATCATACAGTACACAGGCTTTTATTTCCCATTTGCATAATACCCTCAAGATTCATCGAAGCTATTGTGTGTATTACTAGGTTGTTCCTTATTTTTGCTAAGCAGAGTTCCATGGTGTGGTTGTACTAGTTTATTTACCATTTGTCCATGTATAGATGTCTCAGTTGTTTCCAGATAATGCTATTGTAAACATTTTAGTAACAGTTTTTGCACATATTTTCTCCCAGTCTGTAGCTTGCCCTTTCATCTTCCTAGTTGGTTATTTTTCAGAGCAAAAGTTGATTATTTTGATGAAGTCCCGCAGATCAGGTTTTCCTTTCATGGATCATGCATGCTTTTGGTATCAGATCTCAGAAATTTTTTGCCTAGCTTTAGCTTTCCAAAAATTTTTTGTATTTTTTAACTCAGAGTTTTAAATGTTTGTGGCTTCCACTTAAGTCTATTAATAATCTTGAGTTAATTTCTAGATAAGGTATGAGGTTATGGGTGAAATTCAGTTTTTTTACCTATAGATAACTGCTCTGGCACTGTTTGTTAAAAAGGTTGTCTTTCCATTATTAAATTGCTATTGTATCTTTGTAAGAAAAGCAGTTGGTGCACATTTGTATGGGACCTCTATTCTGTATCACTGATTGTATGTCTGTTTAATATCATACCCTCTTGATTACTATATGTCTTTACACTTTCTTAAGATTGTTTTAAGTATTTTTCTCAAGGTTGTTTTGACTGTTCCTGGTTCTGTGCTTTTACATATGAAATTAAGAATAAATTTACCTATGTCTACAAAGTCTTCCAGGATTTTTATAGCAACTACACTAACCCCATAAGATAATATAAAGATAAGGTAACATCTTTACTATGTTGACTTTTTCAAATCATGAGCATAATATATAAATTACTATTTTTATTTACTTATATTTCCTCATCAGCATTTTCTAACTCATACAGATCCTGAATGTGTTTTGTCTGTAAGCATTTTCTTTTCTTTGGAATGGTCATAGGTGGTATTGCACTTTAAGCTTCATTTTTAAATGTTTATTGTTAGTATGTACAATTGATATTTATGTGTTGATTTGTATACTGAAAACTTTCTGAACTCACTAGTTCTAGAAGTTTTATTTGAAAGTTTCTTGGTTTCTCTGCAGACATTCATGCTATCTCCAAATAGGAACAGTTTTATTTCTTCTTGTCCAGTCCATGTCTTTCATTTTTCTTGCCTTATTGCAATGTCCAAAACTTCTAGTACAATATTGAATAAGACTGGTGATAGTGGGGTGCATACCTACTTTATTTCCCCATTCAATCTTTTAGTATCAGGTGTGATGTTAGTTGTAGAGTTTTTGATTTATTTGTAGATACTCTTTATCAGGTTGAATATTTCTGTTCTTAATTCTGAGAATTTTTATCATGAGTAGAAGTTGGGCTTTGTCAGATCCTTTTTCTGAACTTGGTTATGATCCTGATTGTTTTGTGTACAGTTTCATGGAAGAAATCAATCTGTATTTTTCTTTTTCTTTTAATATTATTGTTATTATTATTATTATTATTATTATTTTGAGACAGGGTCTTGCTTTGTAGTTCAGGCTGGCCCTGAGCTCACTATGTAGCTCACACAAGCCTGGAACTCAGCAATCCTCCTGCCTCTGCCTCCCGAGTGCTGGAATTACAGGCGTGAGCCACCACGCCCGGCACTGTGGTATGTGGTATTGATGGCTGGTGGGCGTGAGTCTCCATGCCCAGCATTGTATGTGATTACTGGGGATTGAACTCAGGACCTTGCACTTGTGAGGCAGGTGCCAGAACCACTGAGCTAACCCTCCGGCCCTCTTTTAATATTATTTTTGTCTTGTTTTTGTATCAAGGTAATACTAGCCTACTTAATTGATTTGGAAAATGTTGCTTCTTTCTCCTCCCCTGTACTCCTCATCTTCCTTAAACTGCTTTTCTTTCTTTCTTTCCCCTCCCTTCTTCCTCCTCTTCCTTCTCTTTTTTTCCTTCTTCTCTATTATGATTTACATCTAGATGTCCTCCCAAAACCTAATGCACACATAGGTGAGATTTTTGGGTTGTGATAGACTCATTTGATTTGATACTTATCAGTGGATTATTTCACTGATGAGTTTAGAGATAAATGTGATGTTGAAGGGTGAAGCTGGTACATCTCTCCTCCCCTGATTTTACTGTGTCTGCTCCTGCCACTGTGAGCCAGGAGCCTCTGTCACGCTGCCCCACCTTGGAGCCAAAAGACTATGGATTGAAACCTCTATAAACTAGTAACCAAAATAAACCTTTCCTTCTTATATCTGTTGTTGGCATTTTGTCTCAGTTATGGGCAAGTAATTAAGATTGACTTTTTCCTTTTCTGCTTTCTTTTCTTCCTTCTTCTCCTCAGTGCTAGCAATCAAATCCAGGGTCCAATGCATGTTAAGTTCCATGTGACTGAGCTACATCCAGGGCCCTCCTTCTCCTCTTTTAGAAGAGATTGTATATATTTAAATTCTTCTTTAAATGATTGTTAGAATTGTCTGGTAAAAGTGTAATGAATATGAAGGTTTCTTTTTCCTAAGCTTTCTAATTACAAAGTCAGTGTCTTTAAAAGTCCCAGGACTAGTCAGCCTGCTTATTTCATCTCAATGGAGTTTTGGTAGTTTGTACTTTTCAAAGAATTTATCTATTTCTTTAGGTTCTCAAATATAAAATACTTTTGCTTTCTTCAACATCTGTAGTCATTCTATTTTGTTCCTGATATTTGTGATTTTTGTCCTCTTATTTTTATTTTTGTCAGTCTCACTAGAAGTTTATTGATTTTTTTTTTTTTTTTGAGACAGGGTCTCACTTTGTAGTTCAGGCTGGCCCTGAGCTCGCTATGTAACCCAGGCAAGCCTCGAACTCAGCAATCCTCCTGCCTCTGCCTCCCGAGTGCTGGAATTACAGGCATGAGCCACCACACCCAGCAGAAGTTTATTGATTTTATACATTTTTCCAGTCTTTTTATATCGTTGATTTTCCTACTTTCCTGATTTCAGTTTCATTGATTTCTGCTCTTACTGAATCATTCCTTTCTTTCTGCTTGCCTTGACTTTATTTTGCCCTTCCTTTTCCAGTTTCTCTTTTTCTTTTTGGCCCAACAGATTAAATTCAGGATCTAATGCTTTCCACACAGGCACTGGACCACTGAACTACATCTCTGGCGCCTTTTACACTTTCTTGACATAAGAACTTAGATTATTCATTTGAGACTTTCTTTTTTTCCATTGCAAGGATTTTAGGGCTATTAAATTCCCTCATAGCACTGCTTTAGTTACCACCTCCACATTTTAATATATAATGTTTTCTTTTTCACTGAGTTGTTTAAAATTTTCCCTGAGATTTCTTTTACTTTTAATGCAAGTCTGTATTTAAATTTACAATGTTAATGGATTTTAAAAAACTAGGGCTCATTGTAATGAAGGAAAAGTAGAAAAATTGAATTTAGCTATTGTCAAGAAGCAGTAAATGAAATATAAGTCACAGTGACTATTAAAATTTTGAGTTGAGAAAAAAATGGGAACTAAAAATAAACATTATAGTTTCTTTCTAGAAAATGGCAAAATCTGTCCTATGAAAGACTTCTTTTTATATGTTTCTTTGTATTTGCCACAGTGCCCGCTTCGGCAGCACATATACTAAAATTGTATTTGCCACAAGTGAATGGCTTTTTTTTCTATTTTATTTTTTTCTTATTATTTCTTTGTATTCATTACAAACAGCTATTGCTGTCTGTTCTTTTTTAAATTGAATTTGTACCTGTACATGATGTATCTTAAATCTTATTTTTTCCCAAACTCCTGCCTTCTCTTCAACCCCTTCATACCCCTAAGTATATATATTTTTTTTTTTTTTTTTTTTTTTTTTTTGAGACAGGGTCTCGCTTTGTAGTTCAGGCTGGCTCTGAGCTCACTATGTAGCCCAGGCAAGCCTCGAACTCAGCAATCCTCCTGCCTCTGGATTACAGGCGTGAGCCACCACGCCCGGCACTGTGGTATGTGGTATTGATGGCTGGTGGGCGTGAGTCTCCTCGCCCAGCATTGTATGTGGTTTCCAGGGATCGAACTCAGGACCTTGCACTTGCGAGGCAGGCATGGAACCTCTGAGCTAACCCTCCGGCCCTATTTTCTGTTTTTTTTTTTAACCATCAAATTTTTTCTTTCCCTTCCCCTGCCCCCCATTTCCCCTTTCCCTTTGAACATTTTCTTCCTACTTCACAGTACCTGTCATACATTCTGGACCTCATTTTGTTTCTTTTATTTCTGAAATAAAGACTTATGCTAAAGTAGGGCTTAACAGGAAATGTTCCTCTATGACCATGATTGGTAAGAGGAACAAAGACTTGTTGGTTGACCCGGTTACTAGTACAAAACAATCAGAAATTTTATGAAAGACCCACTTAGTTGACCTTTTACAATTTACTTTAAAAAGCTGAGATTTATTTTGAGGTTCTTAATTAGAATTTCATAGCAGTGTACATTTATTCTTTTCCCGTGTCATGGTAGTCATTGCTTTTACCTGCTCAACATTCATTTCTTCCTGTGACAGCAGGACCCTAGTTCTTTTTCGGGAGCACACTCCTCCCCCACGGAGACCCTGTATTCTGGTGGAAGTGACTCTTGTCCCAGCCCAGGAGAGAACACAAGGTTCACAAGTAGCCAGCAAGAGGGTTCAGCAGACTGGTGCTTCAGGAGTGAGCAGACGTTACCACGAGGCTGTCAGAGCCTGGGCTGCGATCCTTGTGTTGACATGTCCTGGGCTACATGTATTACAGAAGAAAAACTCTCTTCTTCACTCCAGAAAATTAGCTCAGAACTTCTGTTGGACATCTTGTCAAAAAGAAATAAGAGTTACCTTCTTGAGAATGAACTCAGGAGAAAAAGGCAAAACAGAAGCCTGTAGAATAATCCTGAGGACATTGTTTGAATATCTGGAGCTGAATATTTTTAGATAATAAATAAATATATTGTTCTTTATTTGAGTTCTTTATTCAATATATAAATAAATATATTGCTCTTTATTTGAGTTTCAATTACTTTCAACTGTGAGTCTTGACTATGCTCTTCATTTGTTACTAAATTAATTAGAATATAAAGATTAAGAAGTTTTCTTCACAAAGTTTTTGATATTTTGGAAGAAAGATGGTTATTCCTCCCCCAAAGGCTCATTTACAATTTGTATTCACTTGTCAGAAAATTCAGTTTCCTTTTGTCTGTGTAGAATCCAAAGATGTTTTATCATACTTGTTTAGTTTCTTGAAAGTTCCTTATAGATCAGTTTGTTCCTGCGGTCCACATTAGGTAGTTTGTTTAGCGGGGCAGGGACTACGATGCACAATTCCTTAGCAGTTTCTGCCTCACTCCTCCTTGGAGGCCAGCAGGGGGACAAAAGCGGCTGTCCTTTCCCAGGAAGACTTTAGCTCCTGGTGGGGGCAATACCTAGCCCCAGGAATATAGGATGATCGAGCTGTGCTGGAGCAAGCTGGTTCCCCGTTCATCAGTGCAGAGGGGTCCCAGTGCTGGTGGGGGCATGGAGCACAGAGGCCGACTGTCCTTCCAGGTGCAGTTTCTTGGTCATCCTTCCAGCTGGTGCTCGTGACAACAGTGCTACAAGTCACACTGGATTGTTCACGGCTGTGTGTGCTCACTGAGTGGAAAGCACTTCTGATGCAAATGATTGAAATAGAAAGGAGATGTGCACTTTGTGGCCTAAAGGAAAGCTTTATCAGGAGGCCACTCAGACTCAATCAAGAGCAGCAAACAGACTATCGGGACAGTGGCTATGACCCCTGCCACGGAGGATGGACAGTGAGTGGTCCAAATGGAAGAGGCGCTGTGTGGCACCTGATTTACAGCAGAAGCTCAGTGTTTTTACTTTCTTTGCTGCTTCACTGGAACAAGGAGAGAAAGACATTAGCATGAAAGATAGACACATAAAGATGAAAGAGAGGGACGTGGGAAATGTCACCCCCTTGAAGGTCCATTTTAGGCTCTCTGTCTTCTTGCCCTTGGAAACACAGACAACATTATTTTTAACCCTCTGTAGCTCGCTCTTCCCACTTTCCCCTTGAACACAGCCATGTGTGTCTGCAGCCTGCTGCCCCAAGGGAGGCTCTACTGTCTGTCCTGAGAAAGGGCCCTGCACACGCCAAATCTCTGTGCCTCTCTTGAACGTCAGTGTAAGGCTTTGGTAGCTGCAAATGGGACTTTATTTGGAAATGGGGTCTTGCAGATAGAATCAAGCAAAGGTGAGGCAGCACTGAGCTGAGGTGGGCCAAGTCAGTGGGACTGGTGTGAAGAGACACAGGAGGGCACCATGTGACAATGGAGATAGACTGAAGAGATCTACAACCCCAAAGTTGGGATGGATGGGGCAGCAACACCAGGAGTGGAAAAAAGAGCAGTGCAGGTTAGATTCTTCCCAGGGGCTTTCAGAATGGGCACAGCCTTGCCAATGCCTTGTTCAGACTTTTGGTCTCAAGAACTGAGAAGAAATTTCTGTTGCTCCCCACCAGTTGTGGTAATTTGTTGTGGCAAACACAGGAAACAAACACACTTTACTGAGTAGTAGATACCCCACTACTGGGAGGAGGGGTGTCACCGAAGGGCGAACCCCAACAGCAAAACAGACAGTGACATTGTCCACAGAAGTTAGGGCTGAAGCTCTTAAACATAGCACCTCCCTGGCAAGTGTGAGGCCTTAAGTTTGATACCAATACCAAAGGGGAAAAAAAGTAAAGTCAGATCTCTAAGGATTCAGGACACTCCCTGATATGTGGCAGGAGACCTGCCCACTGAGAGGGGGACAGTGGCTACATTTTATCCTCTTCCACTTCCCTCTTCTGTGCTCCATAAATTTGAGACATCTGAATGAATGACTGTGAGAGCTTTTAGACGAGTGTTGTAGTTTATGTAGGCCGTAGCACAGGCATTTGCCATCGCCTTGCATGAAGACACAGCTGGCAAAGACTCCTACTCCAATGCCTTCAGTACAGAAGCTCACGCTGGGATCCTGAAAGACACAGTCTTGAGTTTCTTTGAGGTTTAATTTCAGCCCCAAGTGGCTGATGTGACCAGTGACAAATTCTTTAAAAACCTGAAAAAAAAATTCCTCTGATACCATTTAGATGTGGCTCCAGTTTCTTAACTTTTTGGGTAAGATATGTTACTCTCCATTTCGAACTGACTCACCGAGGTGGTAGCATGTTTTTCCCAAGAGAATTTACCTTAAATGCCTTTGGAAACTCCACTGGCAACAACCACTAAATGAAATAATGCCAGACATGGGGCCGGAGATTTATCTCAGTGATTCTAGTGACTGCCTAGCAAGTGCAAATCCCTTGGTTCGATCCCTGGTAACCACATACAACAATACCAGGCGTGGTGACTCACGCCCACCAACAATCAGTACCACATACTACAATGCCTGTAATCCCAGCACTCGGGAGGCAGTGACAGGAGGATTGCTGAGTTTGAGGCTTGGCTGGGCTACAGAGTGAGCTCAGGGCCAGCCTGAACTACAAAGCGAGACCCTGTCTCAAAAAAAAAAAAAATCAGACATGAAATCAGCCATGTAGGTCTCATGGAGAGAGCACATGGAACTTTTGTTTGTTGAAAACTCAGAATTACAGTACCATTTAATATTAGATATGAAAATGTTTTATAAACTGTAAAGAATTCAGATGTTATGTCTATTATTTCTCCTATTCTGTATTCTTTTTTTTTTTTTTTTTTGAGACAGGGTCTCGCTTTGTAGTTCAGGCTGGCTCTGAGCTCACTATGTAGCCCAGGCAAGCCTCGAACTCAGCAATCCTCCTGTCTCTGCCTCCCGAGTGCTGGGATGACAGGCGTGAGCCACCATGCCCGGCACTGTGGTATGTGGTGTTGATTGCTGGTGGGTGTGAGTCTCCATGCCCAGCATTGTATGTGGTTACCAGGGATTGAACTCAGGACCTTGAACTTGCGAGGCAGGCGCCGGAATCACTGAGCTAACCCTCTGGCCCCTATTCTGTATTCTTGGTTTAATAACAAAAATAAGACTCCAAAAAGCCTTTTCACTTTTGTGAGCTGCTGCTTTTTTCCTTTTCTTCTTTTTTTCATTTCAAACAAGGGAATTGTGTTTTCTATCCCAAGGTCCCAGCCAGCTAAATCTACTTTTTTTCCTTTTCTCTGACCCTATGGTTCTGTCAACAGAGACATGTTTATATTGAAGTTCCTGAAATATGGGAATATATTTGGTGCCTCTACTGATAATTATTTTGCATAGATTTTTCAAAATATGTTTTACATAATATAAAAGACAAAGAAAACAGTAAAGCAAGCAAGGGTAGTAGGACATTTAAAAAGTATAATGAGAAGTACTTAAGAAAATCTATTTTCCATCATGATTATAATTCTCCTTACCTGGAAAGGAGAGGAGGGGGATATTTATGATTAATATGAACAAATTGCTCATTGCAAGGTAAATTTTCAGAAAAAAGGCAAAAACTGCTGTGATGCAGTTAGAAATTCCAGCTACTTTTTAAAGATAAGCAACAAACTTAGCTTTTTATTTCATAAAAGAAACAACTGAAGTAAGTCTCATGTCAAGTCATCGTTGCATATAATTGAGCACCATATTCAAAATTATTATTCCTTTCATCATCAGCCTTTGTAGGGGTAACATGACCCTTGGTACTTCTGAAATCTGGTAGGATGCTGGAAAGAATGATGTAAAAAGACAAAGGGCAGGAAGCAATGTAGGATTTTTAAATTCAGTAGCCTCAGTCTTTCTTGTTTGTTTTTCCTTGCTGATGCTAGACTCTAGGCCTTTGATTGTCGTGTGTATTCCAGCCTGGAAACAAATCTTCCAGAGCAAGTCCTGGCTTTGCAAAGTGCTGTCATGGCATCTTGAAAGCATAGGCCTCAGGCTTATGGGGTAGGTGAGGCACTGCAAACTTTCGCAGATGGAGCCCTCTCTGGGTGAGGGCGCCTGAGATGCATGATGAGCAGAATTATAACTCTGAAGGGAGCCAACCTGCTGGCCAGCCCCACCTGAATGACAGGAGGCAACAGTGCTAAAGCCAAACCAAAGCTATTACTTCTGTAACTTCTTTTAGACCTTAATCCTTAACTGTTTTTAAAACATCTTAAGAAGTATGTAACCAGAGCCCTAGTAGTGTTTATATTCTCTTGTCTAGTAATCCTGCTTCTAGATATCTATCGTAAGAAAAAAAATCGGAAGTGTTCAGAATGATTTATGAATGAGCATACTCTGTGAAGCATTCTTTATAATACAGGAGTTGGAAATAAACCCGATATACAAACATAAGGAAACAGTTAAGTAAATCATAGTCCATCCATATGATAGAAAACTGTGTAGATATGTAAAAATCATATTTTCAGAGATAGTTGTTGATCAATTAAAATGTTCCATCTATAACATTCTGTGAAAAAGAGCCATATATTCTATATAATTTTAATTTTAAATATGTATGAATCTGTGCATATGTATGTGTATGTATATGTGTGGAAAAATTGGAAGAAAATACACTAAAAGTTAACTCATTGTGCCTAATTCATAGAATTATGAGATTAGAGACAGTTATATATATATATATATATATATATATATATATATATATATTTTTTTTTTTTTTTTTTAGGCAGGATCTTGCTTTGTAGTTCAGGCTGGCCCTGAGCTCACTGTGTAGCCCAGGCAAGCCTTGAACTCAGCAATCTTCCTGGCTCTGCCTCCTGAGTGCTGGGATTACAGGTGTGAGGCACCATGCCCACCATTTTATATTCTGTATTTTGTTTTGTTTTGTTTTTGAGACAGGGTCTCGCTTTGTAGTTCAGGCTGGCCCTGAGCTCACTATGGTGCTCAGGCAAGCCACCATGAACTCAGCAATCCTCCTGTCCCTGCCTCCCGAGTGCTGGGATTACAGGTGTGAGCCACCACGTCCGGCATTTTTTTTTTTTTTTTTTTTTGAGACAGGGTCTCGCTTTGTAGTTCAGGCTGGCTCTGAGCTCACTATGTAGCCTAGGCAAGCCTCGAACTCAGCAATCCTCCTGTCTCTGCCCCCCGAGTGCTGGGATGACAGGCGTGAGCCACCACACCCGGCACTGTGGTATGTGGTATTGATTGGTGGTGGGTGTGAGTCTCCACGCTCAGCATTTTATGTGGTTACTGGGGATTGAACTCAGGATCTTGTGCTTGTGAGGCAGGTGCTGGAACCACTGAGCTAACCCTCTGGCCCTATATTCTGTATTTTAAGCAATGAGTCTATATTGCTTTTAATATTAAAATATCAATGGTTTTGAAGGTTATAGTATCATATGCATTCCTTTAGAATGGTAGCTTTTCTTATAAATCAGAAATATACACATGGTATTTTGGTTTTAGTATAGCAAGGTGAAATATAATTAAACACTATTGTCGAGTATTAATGACTCAATCAACAAAGAGACATTTATAGAATTTATTACTCAATCAACTATTCACTGAGTGCTGGCCAATGAGTTTGTTCCTAGTCTGGACCACAGTGAACAATGATGCCCAATCAGGATAAGCAAGAAGCCCTGTTCTGGGTGATTGTGATCTCCTTAATTCTAGGATGTTCCCAGAAGCTGGGCAAATTTTCTCAAGCTATCTTCTAAGGAGTCTAACTTTGTCCAAGTGTCAAGACCCAGGATCAGATGCTCAACCAGGTCTTCCTGAAGTCTTTGCAGGGTCTTATCTTGACCTTACAGATGCCACTGTGATCTGCCATTTCACCTCAGAAGGAAGTTCTGTTAGTCCACAGGGCTCAGTTTGTCATGTCCTGTGTGGATGGACAACTTAGTACTTCTTTAGCTTTCTCTTCCAGCTTTTCTGCTGAAAACTTGATATTTTGATCAATGGCTGTTGTATTTCTCCATATGGTAAGTTAATGGGCTGATAATTTCCAAAGTCATCTCTGTCTCTGTCTGTCTTGCTTTTTGTTCCTGTCCCCTTCTTACCACATGTCTATTTTTCAGTTGCCTTCGCTACATTTTTAAATACCTCAACAATGGAAGGCAGAGGCTCAAGAATCACCTAACCCAATCTGTGTATAATTGGATCCTTGCTGAAATGGAGGATGAAGCCAGAGCTGCCTTTGTTACTCACGTGCCTAGAAGCTGCCTGTGAATGAGCACATAGCTCAGGTCATGAAGCATTTGGTCACAAGGAACATCACACTGGAAAAGTTCAGATCTGATTGTGAATATTTTACTTGCTGTTGCAGAGTACCTTGGTGAGTACAGAAGCTTCTAGAGAGTGTGGCCCATTGGTGCCAAGGCTGCACAGGGACAGACCTCCCCACCTCAGCCCTGTTTCCATTCCAGCCTCTGTAATTTGGGCTGGACGTAAGCCATTCAGACAAGCCAGGTGCCCATTACTAAGGGATAAGAAAGTGCCCAGCAATTCCCATGTGCGAGGAAGGGGCCTCAGTTCATCCTGGTGTCTACATTTCCGAGTACCTTTTTTTCTCAGTTCATCCCTGACCCTTAACAAAAGGTCAGCTATAGTGATAATTGTCTAAATCTCATGGTTGCTGGTAAAGGCCAGTGGTTCTAAGCAACCTCTCTTTAAATTTCAGCTCTGCATTAAGATGTACCACTTGGAAACTTGGCTCGAATTCCTTGAGCCTCAGTTTCCTCAGAGGCAGTGTGCTTCTACCCGAACCACAGCCAGTCACAACAGGTGACAAATGGGCACCTCTTGCTCCGTCCTCAATTACTGCAAGGACCCAAGGAACAATTATGCATAGCATTTTCCAGGGCATGGATGACAGGAAGACTTCAGAGAAGAGCAGCTATTGAAACTGTTCCCTGCAGGACAAAGATTCCAATCCAAAAGGGGAATGTTTGTGTGCATGCGTGTGTGCGTGCATCCGTGTATGCATGTGTGTGAGCTGTGCATGGGAAAAGCAAAGGAAGCAACTGATAAGACTCACTGTAGAGCTGTGACAGTTAAGTTTTCTTTCCCTGGGAGCTGTGCATGTGCGACATTTCTTATATGTCACACAGGAGGTAACTCAGACCTTTCCTTCAGTTCGTTGGCACTTGAAAGGGCATTTGGTGATAATGAGCCATTTTAGAGACCTGTCTCTGAGTTGGGCTAAAAGAAAAACTAAATGAGAAGGTGAGATGTTGTTCGTGCCTTCAGGGAACCCTCTGTTCTCTCCCACTACACTGAGGATGTAATATTTATTCTACCAATTTCTGTTAGCTGACCCCACCCCACCCCATTTTTCCTCCTTCCCAGTAGGCAATACCTTTTACAGTAGTAGTTCACCTGTTCAGAAACTTAAACACTGTGAGATGCCTCTGAAAGGGTCTGCATAAATGTCGATCACACAGCATGCAGTGAGTCCTACAGTGACCTGGGGATGGCAAAGTGCAGCCCTCTAAAATGGCCACTCTGGAGGGCAGAGTTCTTGACACAGTCAAGCAAGTGCTTCCGAGCACCAGAAGGCCGAAGAAGAGAAGACAGAAGAGAGAAAAAATGAAGGGGGGAGTACAGAGAGGGGAAAGAAAAGAAAGGAAAGAAAAAAAAGTAAAACTCATTTTGGGCAAAAAATGTCCTAAAAGGCAATTTACCCCTTCTGCTTTCTAAGAGTATGGGCAATAATTTAATTTCTTTTCTTTGGTCCAGGGCTATGTGTGATAAAATCACAGTCTTAGGCAATTCAGATGGCCATGGGAAGAACATCTGCCTGGATGCTGAGGGGCCCCAAGTTACTGCGCCTCTGGCGTCTGCATCTGTCTGCTTCCCGCCTGCACCTCTCCTGCCTCTGGGCTGATGGCAGCTGTTCCTTGTTAGTGAGTGTGGTTGTGAGAAATCCTCTCTCAACTGATGATTTTCTATTTCTGAGCTGTCATGGCATGAAAGTGGGTTAAGGACATGTGTACAGTACATAGACACGTGTTCTGAGTCAGGGTGTGAGGCTAGTTCTCTGACAAGAAGGGAGTTTAGCGGAAGTGTTTCTCAAGGTTTTTTTATAAGCTATGTTTTCTCCAAGCTATGTTTGGGACATGTGTTGTTATACGATGGCTTAGTTCTGGATAAATAAAGGATATATGAAGTACTATAAAAATAAGAATCTAGATCGCTTCTCGGCCTTTTGGCTAAGATCAAGTGTAAAAATAAGAATCTAGATATATCATGTACAGGTACAAATTCTCATTGATGAATGTGGTAAGAAGTTCCATGTAACATGCCAATAAACTCAGTAAAAAGGAAGAAAGTAATCAATATTTGGATCTGAAAAGGAGATACACAACAAGCTCTCAGAGGTTAAAAAAAACCCCTCTGCCAACCCCCTCACTCCTTGGCAGAGGACCAGTTATTCTAGTACTTGCATTCAGATGATATATACACTTTACTGCCCTGAAGTTTTGAAAATTTTAATAGCTCTGTGGATTGAACTGACATGAGAAAAGATAGTTTGAGTCTTCTCCTTCAGTGATTTTTTACATTCACAAAAGTGTTCCCAGTATCTGAAAGGCAATGTTTGATCCCAGAGAAATAATAGCCTCTGAAGTCTACCTTAGGTGCTTTCTCCTTCAAGTTTATAAGACTCACTTTTCAAGATGGAACATTTCTGTGTAAGAATCTATCGGTCAAATGATTGCCTGGAGAGTCAACAGGGATTTAGGATTTCCTGACAGAAATGGAGTAGATTATTCAAAGTCAATGATTTGTCCTTTTTCAGTCACTACATGCTTCCCCCTTCAGCTGTGTGGTTCTTCTGGTCACTGCTTGTCTAGTTTATGTCAGTGCTCTCGGGCCCTGAGCAGATCACAGCTGAGAGATCTACCCACTGGTTTCTGGACCCTGGGAAGCGCCCATTACCCCAACTCTTTTTATATTAATCATCGCACACAGAACAATCATGTGGTCTACTGCAATGAGCGAGTTCATCTTGTGCTAAAGTTTTACCTGTAAAAATCAAGCAGTATTTATCTTGGCTCAGTACCTGTGAACATTTTTAGCATGTGTGCTGGACACACTTGGGCACACTTCTTGGGGCAACTAATGTTGGTGAGAGTTGTGAGACAGTGCTCCAGTCAGCTTTCCTTTTCTGTAACACACATGTGAGATAATCAGCTGATAAAGAGAAAAAGGGTTCTCTTGGCTGACAGACTTGTAGTCCATGATTGGTTGGCCTCATGGCTTTGGGCCTGAGGTGGCATATCATGCTGGGCACATATGACAGAGCAAAACCACTCACCTCGTGGTCAAGAAGGAAAAGAGAGAAAGAACAATGTTAAAATATTCAACAGAGCCAGGTGTGGTGGCTCACACCTGTAATCCCAGCACTCGGGAGGCAGAGACAGGAGGATTGCTGAGTTCGAGGCTTGCCTGGACTACATAGTGAGCTCAGAGCCAGCCTGAACTACAAAGCAAAACCCTGTCTCAAAAAAACAAAAACAAAACAAAAACAAAAACAAAAAATATTCAACAGAGAGCATTCACTATCGCTACTGTCAGGATGCATGTGTGGTGACCATCTTCACTGTCAGGGTACATTGTTTATTTTAGTCATTTCTCCTCCCACCAACTAAAACTCAGCATGCTAGCCCCTAGCAGCACAGGTTAAAAACTCTGAATGTTATGACATATTTCCTCAAACATAACAAAAATTCTTTATATGTAGAATTTGATAAAATGTTAAACCAGGTGTGGTGGAACACACCTGCAATCCCAGCTAAAGCAGGAGGTTCACAAGCGCAAGGCCAGTGTGGGCAACTCAGTGACACCCTGTTGCAAAATAAAACATTGAGGGCCGGAGGGTTAGCTCAGTGGTTCCGGGGCCTGCCTCACAAGTGCAAGGTCCTGAGTTCGATCCCGGTAACCACATACAATGCTGGGCGTGGAGACAAGCCCACCAACAATCAACACCGCATACCACAATGCCGGACATGGTGGCTCACGCCTGTAATCCCAGCACTTGGGAGGCAGAGACAGGAGGATTGCTGAGTTCACGGAGGCTTGCCTGGGCACCATAGTGAGCTCAGGGCCAGCCTGAACTACAAAGTGAGACCCTGTCTCAAAAAGCAAAAAAATAAAATAAAATAAAATAAAATAAAATAAAATAAAATAAAATAAAATAAAATAAAATAAAATAAAATAAAATAAAACATTGAAAAGAAGACCAGAGAAAATGCCTGGGGGCTTAGCTCAGTGTAAAAGGACCTGGATTCAACTTCCTCCTATTGGAATTTATAACTAAATTCCATTGTATTTTGTAAACATTTAAAATATTTATGCATCAGCCATTGGGTTAAGCAATATTTTAAATGCTTTAGGACACTAATTCATTTAATCCTCATGATAATTTTGTGACATAAGTACTACTGACCCATTTTTCAGATCTGTAAAGTGGGGTACATGTTAAGTATCTAAGATTTCATTGCTAGTAAGTGATTAAGCTGGTGAATTGAACAAAGGCCCAGACCAAAACAAGTATATAATCACTGGATCATGCTGCTTCCCCTTGTAAATGTAGACATTGGTGATACTTCTCTTTATATTGAGAGGAACTGAGGCAAACTATATTGAGAGGATCTGATCTTTAAAATATCTTCTGTACTCTTTTGCTAGGGCTACCATAGAAAGGACAACATACTGAGGGGACTAACCAATAAATACTTAGTTTTCTCTTAATTCTGAAAGGAGGAAGTCTGAGATTAAAGTGGAGTCAGGATGGATTCTTTCAAGGTTCCTCTCGACTTCCAGATACTGGTTTCCTCTGGGGTGCTCAGGTGGTTGACTCTCTGAATGAACCAGTATCTCTAATCTCCCCTTGTAAGGACATCAGTCAGACAGGGTTAGTTTCCATGCTAAAAGATCTGGTTTTGATCATCTCTGGAAGACCCTATCTTAGGGATGAGAGGGTGTGTTAGTAGTAGAACATTCCCTCAGCCTGTGTGAGGCCCTTGGTCAGTGGTGCCAAACCAATGGCATACATGCTGTAGGGGGCTGTTTGTATCAATGAACGCTCTAAAAGGTTTGCCATCACTACCCTAGGTTCTACTTTACTCCCAGTGCTGGGGAAAAAGTAAGCAAGCAAGAAAAGAAAAAAAAAATACCCAGATACCATTGTATTCTGAAGTATTAGGACTTGAATGTATGCATTCAGGGAATGCAATTCAGCCTATATGTTAACCAGAGGGCCATATTATGCCAGCCATTGCACAAAATGTCAAAGAGCTGAACTCTAGTTTAGGAAGAAACAATATTAAAATAGACATTCATTGATGACCAAGTTGGCTAATCTTTGTTTCTAGATCAGTCCCATGGAACTGAGTGCTACAGTTCTGAGACATATGGCTACCTCTGCTCGCCTTGACTTCCTCCTTTTCTGAACCAAGCACGAAGCATCACTTTTCCCTTTCTTCTCTAGCTCTGTCTCTTCTCTCTCTGTCTCCCTCATCTCAAAGGACCACGGGCCTTCGAAGAATGAAGAAATCACCTTGTTGGTTAATAGTTTTTTGCGTGGATCTTTAGAAATACTTCATTTTACTTTTCTCATATCAAGTATTTTTTAAGCTGACTATAGAAAGTATGAGATACAATAAAAGGAAGAGCTTTATAGTAGGAAATCTAAGGGAAGCAATTTTTTTTTTTTGCTTTTTGGAGACAGGGTCTTGCTTTGTAGTTCAGGCTGGCCCTGAGCTCAC
>PVIC010006224.1:0-13717 GCA_004025085.1 Thryonomys swinderianus | reverse complement strand
TAAACAAGTAATACTATTTCTAACTAAAAATCTATAAAGCAGCGGAAACAACAAAATAAAAGTATAGCCTAGGAATTGAGGAAAACATTGTGATTCATACATCCAATAAAGAGTTAATATCCAAAATATATAATGAACTCACATCACTCAAGAGCAAAAACAAAAGCAACCCCCCAACAAACTCAATCAAATAAAAATAATTGAATTAAAAACAGACAGAGAGCCTGAAGAAACATTTCCCTCCAGGATGATATAAAGATGGCCAGTAAGTATATGAGAATGTACCCAATATCATTAATTACCAGGTACATGCACCATAGTGAGATGATATCTCATATCTGTTAGGATGTCTCTTTTCAAGAGATGAGAGATAATAAGTAATGGTGAGGATGTAAAAAAAAGCAAACCCTGTACATTCTTGGGAGGAATGTAAATTAGTCCAACTATTATGGAAAACAATATAGATATGTTCTCAAGAACACTAAAAATGAAGCTGCCACATGACCCCTGAATCTCACTGCTAAGTACATCCAGCAGAAGTGACATCAGCAACTCAGGGAGACATCTACCTGCCCATGTTTCTTGAAGCACCATTCCCTGCAACAAAGGCATGGAAACAACTTAAGTGTCCGTTGATGGATGGATGAATGGATAAAGGGACTGTAATATACAAGATCAAACTATATGATGTCTATATAAATAAAAATTGTTACAGTAAAAGTCACATTGACCTTAATTCCCCTCAAAATACTTTACTTTGAACACGTTTATCATATCATTCTTGTTATTTTCTGAAGCAGCTCTGGAAGTTCTCTTTAGTGCATGTTTGATGACAAATACAGCGAATGCTGTTGGTGAGTGGCATCCAGTGGAAGGATGGGCTTGTGAAAACATTACACCATGTTCCTATTCATCTTGTTCACTGGATCTGACTCCATGCTACTTCTTATTCTTTCCCCAAACAAAGTGATCATGAAAGGTAAAGACTATGAATCAGTTCCAGACACTGAGGCAGCCATCACTGTGTAACTAAAGAGACTCATGAAAGTAGACTTCCAGAACTGCTTCAGAAAGTGACAAGAATGAAGAGGGGAAATGTGAGTGAAGCGAAAGACCCATTCTGAGAGGGCCCAACAGCAATGTGTTTTTTATTGTAACAGTTTTTTTTAACTGATTTAAACATTCATTGTACTTTTTCATCATATTGCACATATACTTGACGGGATATTATTCGACTGTAAAAGAGAGACCTAACATCTGTGACATGGGTAAGCCTAAGGACATTCTGCTAAGTGAAATCAGCCAGGCACTGGAAGAAAATACTTTGTGATTTCTGTGTGGAATCTAAAAGAAGTTGAATACCTAGGTGAGTTAGTGGGATTGGGGTGGAGGGATGATGGGGAGGGTACCCACAACTGTTGAGTGGGATGAATAAATCTAAAGATCTGCTATGCAGCAGGAGGCTCATGATTATTCTAGCCTTGTATACAGGAAGTTTGCTGAGAGTGGCCCACATAAAACACGACTGAGTGATGCGCTGTGTGTGATGTCCTCGACTGTGGTAATCATTTCACCTGACATATGTATATTGAAACATCAGGTCATATACCTTACACAGACATGATTTTTTTTTTTTTACAAAGGGAAACTGCCAATGAATAGAATGGAATTTTATAAGAAGTCCTTTGTCTTTGTGGCATTGAACCACTGTAAGAGTGTATATACGGATGTGGTGCTAGTCTCTGAGAAAGGCAGGTTATTTTCATGGTGTCATTCATCTTTGGGTTTGGTGGTATGAGCCCTGCATTGGCATGGCCAGTCCTAGGACTGTGTCCAGGAGGTCCACCTCCTGGTTTTGGTTGTTATTACTGCTGTGTTTAATGGGCAAGTCCAGGATGCTTGGGAAAGTTACGCTGCTGCCTGGATTCAGCTCCTGCCTAGACAGAGATGACCACTGGTGTCATTAGTGTGAACACTGGTGTCAGTAGTTCCAAACCTCCCAGTATCACAGCCAGCCACCTTGGGGACCTCAGGAGACTATACTCAGAGGTGGGAGGCTGATGCTTGTCTGAGACATCACAGTTTTCCCTCTCCATCCCTACCACACGTGGCTAGCAAGCAGGGCCAGGGCTCTGCTACCTCTTGGGACAGTGTGGTAGTCCCAGAGTGAGGGCAGGAGCCCCCTGCTTCACTGAGATGGGCACTGGCACTGAGACACTTCCTGCCCCTCCTGGCACTTTGACAATAAAGGAGCCAGATTTCCACCCAAGGCTGAGAGGCCTCCCAGTGCGTGCCCCCTCATCCCCCCAGGGCACAGAGAAAGAGGGCTGTGAGGGCAGATAGGATCTCAGCCACCAGATAGAAGCCTCTAGTTCCACAGATAAAGACAGGCACCCAGCCACTTCAATTTAAGAACAATTTCAGATATCACACTAATTACAGGGTCTGCAGGCACCACTAGATTTAGATGCAGTAGTTAACAAAAATCAGATGGTTGAGAATCAGAATTTCATGTAAATAAAAATTTAACCCCACAACATATAATTGGACAGTTACAGTGATTTTTGTTAAGGGGAGGGCGGGGATTATTTCCTGTCATCAGAAAATGGTACTTTGTGTCTGATAGGTGACATGGTGGGGAGGACTACTAACTTTTTATTAATTTATAATCACTGTAATTTGCAAGAAGGCTGAATGACTCCTACATTTTTGTTAAAAAAAAAAGAGAAAGAAAGAAAGGAAAGAAGGAAGGAAGAAAGGAAGGAAGGAAAAAAGCTATTCTGAAATGCATGGCTTCATTTAATCACCTAACTAGGGAACTAATACCAAGACCACCCAGGCCCGGCACCGGTTTTCCCTAGTTGCCTCATTCCTGTCTTTGAAGGCAGAGTTCCACCTTGTAATTAGGGGCTTCCTCTGTTTCTTTAATGATACCAAAGCACGCAGCGCAGGTTGTCATCCAAGCAAAATCACCTTGCAGGTAAGCAAACAGCCGTCATGGGGCACAGAAGCAGGAAGATCACTGAGGCACAGGCCGCCACTGTTCTGTGAGAGGCAGGGAGCAGGTGAGCCATCTGGGCAGAGAGAAGATTGGGGTCACCTGTGCAGGAGTCCTGAGTGCTCCTAAAAGCTGTTCTTGCGAAGGATTGAACTGTCTTTATAGGAGGTGACAAAAACTATTTTGAAAATGAGAACGTGACAGTTTGAAAAGTTTAAGTGTCCCTTCTTCTCCCTGGGTGGCTATTAGAGCCTCAGGCTGGCGCCTGTGGGAAGGCACAATGAGCCACCAGGTCCCTAAGGTACCATGCTGAATTTCTCAATCTAACTTTGTTTAGTTTGGGGAGAACTTTTTTTTTTTTTTTTTTGGTTCTTAAAAAAAAAAAAGAAAAGAAAAGAAAAAAGAAAGAAAAAGAAACAAACTCAACTCTCTGTGGTTTCACTTTGACTCCCAGCCTCGGTAATCGCCACTTGCAGGAGTTTCACCATTTTCCCATAAAACCAAAAGTATGAGGATGCTGGTTAGACATTCTGTTTCTCTTCCTTGTCTCCTGCTCGCTGTCCCCACATCCCTCTTTCACACTGGGCTCACTGTTTTCTCATCGGACTTCCTGTTTCAGAATCTAGCTCAGTGCCATCTTAAAGAAATGACTAATGCAGAGGAGGAGGCCAGGCTGGGTCCTTCCACATACACTGTGCCAGGAACATGCTCTGCCGTGCCTGAGCCTGGGTGCGGGCTTGGGCTGCCTCCTCCCTGCAGTGCCTTGATCGTCCTGCTCTAGGCTTCTTGTCTCCCTGTGGCGCTCACAAGTCACCCATCAGCCATCCTGTGACCCTCATACCAGAGGACCTTGCATTGCACTGTTCTTTTGTGCCTGCCTTTTGTAGTCTGACTTCGCCTCACACACCCAGCCAGGAGCGAGACACCTGGCTTTGGATCTCAGGCAGCACACAGGGAGGATTCTCCTGGGCTTCTGGAGTTCATGATTTTGTCTTCTCCCCATCGTTTCACTTACATATTGGCCCCCATGTGCAGTCCATTCCCCATCCTGCTCCTCCCACACCTTTCAGCAGGGCGGTGTCATGGAGTAGCTCATGAGTCAGACTTATGGGTTCCCTTCAGTGGTTGTGCCACTTACTCACTGTGTCAGTGTGGACAAGTCACCTTCCCTTCCCACTCCACCTCCTCCAGCCACACCACGTGCTCAGTGCTGATCAGAATGCATGTGATGGCCTCTGTGCACAGGGTGACTGTGCAACTTGTTGTCCAGCTTTCACTTTCGGGAGCCACGGGGGTGTTTTCCTAATTAGGCTGGGGAGGGCTTATGCGGACTTGTCTCCAGCAAGCCTGGAGTATGTGGTCCCTGCCAGGTGCTGGGTCCCAGGTAAAAATGGGGAGAGGAGGGCCACTCCTCAGCTTCTCCACCCAGCGTAGGAGAGTACTGACAGCTTGCAAACAGCCTTGGCTAATGCGTTTGCTACAGAGAAGAGGACAGGAAATTCAGAATTCCATCACACATTTCCAGCCTGCACGCAAAAATAATCAGGCAAGAGCCTGCCTCTCCAAAATGCTCAGGGCGATCTGAGAAATGACAGGTGAAGTTAGGCAAGGCTGGCACAGTGACCAAGAGGGCTCTTTTCTGCTCATTGTAAACCCCAAACTTTGGACTTTCTGCCATTCCTGGCCCCTTTGAGATGTAAACCATGCTGACATCAATCACTTGCCCTTTTCTGGAATCTAAAATACTACCTGGCCAGGTTGCTCAGGCTTAAGGAAAGGACCAACTGGACCCTAGTGAGGCTGGGGGGAAGGTCTTTGCATCCCTGAGGACTTGCATGGAAGGATTCTATCTGAGCCTGTGGCTCCCAGGCCCCAGGCCCTTCTCTTGGGGAGGTCTCTCCACGCAGGGACAGAGGACCAGTATGCAGCGTGCCATCGTGACCAAGGATCAGCACAAGTACAGTCACCGAAGTTGGCACAGAAACCAGATACTGGGCAGTAGGCAGGAATGTGCCCTGGGGAAGCTGTTGCTTCATTCTCTGGTTCTTTAGGCTCCCAGCCTCCTTGACAAAGGCCAAGGCAAACAGGGATCCCGGGGGAGGCCAGACTGGCCAGCCAATGCCAGCTCATGCAGGGTTAGGCTGGGGCTGGGAGGAGTCCTGAGGCCCCTGAGGATGCCAGGTGCTGGAAGAAGCCAGGGGCAGGCAGGCAGACAGGCAGGTTTCTGCAGCTCCTAAATCCTAGTAGAAACATGCAGATTTTCCAGAAGCTATGGAGCAAGCGATGCCAATCATTTTCAGAGCCAGACTAATCTGGCTGGAACCACCTGGAATTGTGCATGTAACTGGGCAGCCCCAGGCCTTGCCGGGAAGTGAAGAGGGCTTTGGCTGTAAGTAGGTTTTTAGCTGACAAGTTCTCTGGAGCAAGTGACCCTTATGCAGAGAGCTGACCTTTGCCCCTTGGGCAGCCTCATGGACAAATCAGAGGGTTTGTTCCATGATGGGGACAGGGATTGTTCCATTACATAAAGAGAAATGGTGGGGGAGAAGAATAAGAGATGATTGTCTGAGTGTATTGATTTTCTTCTTAAATGTACACTGGATTGGACACACCCACAGGAAAGCACAGGGCATTTTGATTGTCAGCCTTTTGAGTGGACAGTATATCTAATCTCTGCTCTACTCTGTGTACCACACCACTTGACAGCTGTGTCACAACACTTCCATCACAGTGGTGGCCTTTGCAGGCCTTGTGACAATCACCAAGGCTTCCTTCTCATTAAACATGTGCAGGCTGCAGCACTTTGGAAGAAGGTCAGGAGGATCAACTCTGAGTAGAAAATATCTCTCCTTTTCCAGAAACCCTGGTGGAGTACCCAGAATTTGGAGAACATAAGAGCGATGAGAGGGGCCAGAGCCGGGCTGTCCCCAGACTGGGGGACTCTAGTGAATTGAAGTCCTGAGTCCATTTCTTGAGGAGTGAGTCCGTGGTTATCTTCATAACCACGATAATGCCTGACTGTCTTCATCCACTGTGCACACTCCTGCCTCACATCAGAGGTGGCTTGTCCAGTCACACTGATTTCTTTTCACCAGTTCTAAACTCAGAAGCTCAGTGGATAAGTTGCTCTGAGGGGCTGACAACTTGGATGTCTCGAGAAGGGAAGGGGCAGAGTTTTGAACCCGAGACCTCACATGTTAGGCGAGTGCTTGACCATTGAGCTATGTCCTAATATGTGGAATCCAAAAAAGATAACAAGGATGTAGAAGGGAGAAGACTGTTAGATAAGAAGAAGGAAAAAGGGAAGACAGAGAGGCATGGGAATAATGGCAGGTAATAGGGAGCATGAGTGAGGTCAAAATACCGTGTATACATTGTCCCCCCCCCCCCAACATGGGACGCTTGTGGGAGAAGATGGGTCAGGGAGTATGGGAGAAGTGACTAAAGCGTTTTCTGTGTGTACAAATTGTCAGAACTGAAGTCATGAACACGATGACCTATAGGTACTACGGAGGTAAACACTGGTGGTTGACGGTGAGAGAGGTGGGTGTGTGGGAGGGTAGGCAGAGGAAGAACCAACCCTGAGAAGCCTTTCCCCAGTCTGGTTTTAAGAACTCGGGGTTTTTTTCTTGTAGTGCCTTAGCTCTGAGGCTGTCTGGAGAGACTGGAGGGGCTGAACACGTGGGAGACAGGAGGCTGGGCCAGCGCTAGTGTGCTGCAGATTCCCCGTGAGTAAGGGTGAGTCACTAGCCTGGGCTTCTTCCCGGCCAGGCAGAGGCGGTGGCCCAGTTTTGTAATTGCTGAAGGTGCTTAGGGTGGAGAGTGGTTTCCTCGCCCTGATCTGCATACAATGGGGGGGGGAATCAGAGACCGGAAGCCCCTCCCACAGTTACACCTCAGCTTCCGAGTCCTGCTCCAGGCACTTTCACCCCTTTCCTCAAGAAGCATCCTGGAGTTCTCCTCAGCTACCCCCTTCCTGTCCTATCCTCAGGCTGGCCAGCGACACTGTTGACATCATGTCTGTAGAGGGAGGTGAGATTCTAAGAGGTGACTTGTGATGTCACCCACGTCTTCTGAAGAGAGAGGTGTTAGGTCTTTTGTCAGCTGCTCAGCATTCCTCTGTGTCTCAGCTGGAGCCAGACCCTGAGGCACAGCCTAGGACACGAAAGTCACTCTGAGATGGTTACAACATCTTTCATCAATAAAGCCAGAGGACTCAGAGATAGTGTAAAACTATTGCTATGGGATTCGTACCTTTATTCAGTGAGGAATTTTCCATTTCTTTTGAAGTTAGCAAAAGGTGCAGGTTGGTGGCCTTGGGTAGTGTCTGATGGACAAAACACAGACCCAGATAAAAATGTGGGATCCTTGAATACTGTACCAAGTACTGCTGTGGACAGTACCTGGAGGGGAGCCGTGGAAAGATTGCCAGAAGGAAGCAAACCCAATTTTCTCCTTCTCCCTACTTTCCTGTGGACAGTAACGGTCCGTCTGTGGGCCCAACAAACTCTTCAGGAAGACTAGGATGCTGGCTGCAGGGTGGAGGACATGGTCCCCCACCTTCTGGTCACTCGGTGAGCAATGGCAGAGCCTTGGGGCTGCCCCCAGGGCCCAGCAGGGCACTAGGAAGCGGAGGTGGAGGCCGGGGGGCCAGGAACAAGGACAGCTGGGTGGCTGACTTCCCTGTCCAGGTCCGGCCCTCTGCTAAGGTGTGGCCTATTTGAGAAATGGGTCCACAGCTCCGGTTCCAAAACTGGCCCTGCCCAAGCCGGTCACCTCCACAGCAGAAAGTGGCCTACATTGCTGCCGCTACCGCAGGCAAGGGCTTGGGGGGCTGACCTGAGCCAAGTTAGCCCCGGATGCAGGCACTGGGCAAGTTTAGCAGAAAGTAAAAGCCGGAAATGGAGGATGGAGGTGCTTTGGGGCCTGAAAGGGTGAGGTGTGCTCTGGAGAAAGGGGCAGGCAGCACAGCAGGGTGGCCTGCTGTGGGAGGCAGTGGAATCAGGCAGGAAAGGCGGGTTTGAACTGACCTTTGGGTGTTCCTAAAACTTCTGGTAAGTACCTGGATTATATTTAAAGATCCCAGTGTGTGCTGCGGAGGCTCAGATACAAACTGAGAAGGGCACAGGTGTGGGAGACTAGTGAGGGGTGGAGGTTCATCATGAGTGTGGTTTGCCCCAGGGACAGTTTCTAGTTCGGGTGGTGGGTCAGAAATGCGGCAGCTCTATTTGCAGGTTGGTGGTTTGGCTTAGGGAGGAGGTGAGAGACCTGGACGGAGTGCAGGGTTAGGGTGGGGAGGTGGGTGAGGGGTATACCATGGACTTCTGCACTAATCTCTGGGGCACGGACCACAGAGAGAGCCAGGGAAGGTATGAAGGATGAGATGGGTGGTTGAGGCCAGAAGGGGCAGGGAAGATGGGAAGTTGGGTGGACAGGGCAGGAGGAGACCAGGACAAAAGATACCCATAGAAACATGGATGTGGCGTGGAGCCGGGTGAACACCTGTACCAAGGCAGGATGGAGCAGAAGGTGGAACAGGCAGGTTGGCTCTAGGGATGCACGCGCTGCCTTGCTCTCAGGTGAATTTGTCTTCCTGTAGCCAGGTTTTGCTTTTAAATAAGTCTGTTCTTCCTTCCTGTCATAGAAAAAGAAGAGAACACTCCCCAGCCTCCCAAAGACCAATACTGCCAACACTTGGGAAATATTTCTGTCAGGTCATTTTTCCTGCATCAATTTCTGCTTGGATTTCACATTGTTCTAATCATACTGTGTTTACAATTTCGTATTCTGTTGCATTAACATTCAGGGTGTATCTGGAGTTTTTCCTTTATGTTAAATTTATCCCAGTTATTACACACGTTCATTTTCCATGTATATTTATGTCAAGAGTAACACTCCACTGCTTTTTTTTCCTTCCTTCGCAGCAAACTTGGAAAATGTTGGTTCCTTCTCAACCCCTCTCCCCCCTTTCTTCTGTCCTTTCTTTTTTTCTCTTTTCTTCTTCCTTCCCTCCTTCCTTTTCCCTCCCTACTGCTTGCTGGTCCCTCTTATTGCCCTCTTCTCCCTCTGGGTGCAGGAGTGGCTGCCCTTTCCTTGGTAAGAGGTGGACAGGATGTCTGTAAGTCTCCTGGTGCAGTGTCCTGGGACACCTGCCAGGCAGAAGGGAGCCATCTGAGGAGGAGTCTCCCCACTGACTGGTAACTCCACTCCGGAGCTGGTGTGAAGTTGCAGAGAGGTGGGCGAGGCCGGGTCAAGGTGTGCCAAGATGTTCCCTACGGTGTTTAAGAACACAGAATCTCAGAAAAGCAGAAATAAAACACATTCCATTTAGAGAGGAGAAGAATGTGTGGCCTGCCAGCTAAGCCCTAGCCCATCTTGGAGAGAGTGTTTTCTCACCATAGACTGTTGTTTAATAAAACCTATAAATCCTTCTTTGCTTATTATCATTAATGGACAGGTGTACACGGTCCCCACCTCTGCTGCCTACACACTGTCCTTCCTGTCTGTCTGTTTCTCTCTCCCTCTTCCAACCCAGTGGAATTTCCAAAGGCATCTTTGTTCAGTAATCACGACAACTTCCATTGTCCCAAATGTCTCTCTGTCCTTGATCCTGTGTGTGCATTTCTCATCATGCCCCGGGCGGTAGGGACGCCACACATACAGTGGGTCTTGTTTGTCTCCAGTCACACAACCAGGTCACATAAAGAGAAAGGAGGAGAGCCTGCCTGGGTTGACACCCAGGTGACTGACCCCAAAGTCCTTTCTCTTAACCTCCACACCATACCACCGTTCCTCTATGTTGCATTTGTACTTTGCGTTTTCAGATCGAGACTGCAGTGCTGGTGGAATCAATTACAGAGACACTCACGTTGTTCCGAGCTCTTGTACCATGAATGTAGGTGACGTACCAAGGACTCTGCGTCACTGATGATTCAGACTTTGGATAACTGCTTTTTTGGGGCCAGGCATGGAGTAACCTATCCTTCCCTGAGTTGTCAGGGAGCTGGGGCAGTACAGCTGCTCTTAGACATGCTGAGGCTTTGTGTTCGTCTCATGACTGAAGGTCTGGGAGGTGGTGGGGAGAAGGACTGTGTGCTGCACTGGGCTAATCTAATACCTATACTCTGCCTGTGCCTGAGGATTGGAAGTCAACCCTCCTACATCTGGTGCCTCTGTTCCATCTCTTTATTATGCCCCAGAGCAGGCAGTGTATGAAGGAAAGTGTCCTGCCAGGAAGAAGGGGTCACCAGAGCCAGTCTGTAGACCCTTCTGTGCAGCTGTCTGAAGACTGCTGCATAGCCTTCCCTTAGTGTGGCAGGCAGGCCTGGCATCTACCTACCCACTAGCCACATGCTTCCTGCCCCAAATGTCATTTGATCATGATATAATGAGCTGTATAAAATTAAAATGGGTAAATACTACCTTATTTACAGTAATTTTCTACTTTCTGAAGTCATCCCCAAACCTCTCCTTCATAACACCGACCTCCAGATTGTGCCAATTGCAGTGAGAAGCCCATCATTACAACCACAGACCCTGAGGAACCAACCCAAGGCCTGGAGCTTGCTGGCTCCCTGGCTGATGCTCTGACCCCACCAGCCTGTTTTTCCATCACGTGCTTTTTAGGCAGTAGGGAATTGGGCAGAGAAAACCCTCAGCTCCCTGCCCTCATACGGGGGACCCTTAAGAATATCTTAATGTAAGCAGTTAAGTAGGTTCAGGGTAACGTGTATGTCTATTTGTTGGAGTTGGTGTTGAGTGTCCTCCAATTTGCACTTGGGCCTCACAGAGTGTGTCTTACTTATAGGTGGCTTTGAGTCATTATAATGTCTGTCTGGGTTGACAGTCCTGCAGCACCCTGCTTCTTCCTAAGGCTATGTGTTATGGGCTAAGTTGGGCACTTCTTCCCTCCTCCAGTTCATTTGAAGTTGCTGAAATTTGGCTCAGAATGTGACTGCTCTAGCAAAGGTCTTTAAGGAGGTCTTAAGTTAAATAAGGTCACATGGATGGGCCCTCATCAGATAGGACTGGTGTCCTTATTAGAAGAGGAGAAAACACAAGAAGTTGCTCTCCTTCAGCTGACAGAGAGAAAAAGGGCCCTGCCAACACCTTGATCTGGGATTTCCAACTTCCAGAGTTAAGAGAAAAAAATTTCTGTTGCTCAATGCACTAGGTTTATAGTATTTGATTATGGCAGCCCTAGCAATGAATGTATTAATCTGTGTGATTTCTTATATGATCAGGTCTTACAGTGAAACATAAATGAATTGATGGCTATTTATAACAGGAACCTGAAAAGAATCCTTGAGTTATTATAGGAGGAGTTCAATTCTCCATGCTTGAGCCAGGTTAGCCAGTTCGTTTTTATTGGCAAAAACTCTCAGTTGAAATTATTCAAGCCTTTACCAAAAACTATCTTAACTCTATTTCCTGCTCCTCTTGTTCCCATTACTTTTTTTTTTTAAAATAGGAACTTACTCTGTTGCTCAGGTTGGCCTTGAACTTTCTATCCTCCTGCCTCAGCCTCCTGAGTGCCGGGATTACAGGTGCGCACCACCACCCTGGCCTTCCCACCACTCTTCATCACTCTCATTCCTCCACCTCTAGTCCAACCCTTGGTAAGTCAGTGCATTGGCACGTTGGCATTGAGCGCTTGACTAGGTCACCTCTGTGTTAGGCAGTGGAGGTACAGGAATGAGGGAAGTAGATCATGGCCTTTGGTCTTTCATGGCTTCTGTAGAAGTAGGGAAAACAGAAATAAAAATAAACAAGGAGTATGTTTGAGAGTGAAAAGCTACTCAGGAATTCAAACCACAGCAATGTGATAGTGGCTGGGAGCCTGCTGAGATGGGGCAAAGGGAAACCTGTCCTGCCTACCCTTTCAGAAATATTTCCCACCTTTTTCTGTTGTTAACCCCACCACATGAGCTCAAGCATCTTGGCTGCGCTCCTGCCAGAGCTTTCTAACTGGTGGTCTATCTCCCGCCTCCGTGACTCTACTATGATCTACTTTCCATATAGCAGTCAGTGGATTATTTTCAAAATGCAGCCAGTTTTCCTTGCTCACCATGGTTATGCTTAATAAAGTCAGCTCAAACACCAAATTAGGGAATACTGGAATGTTGCTCCTAGGGGGAACACAGGGCTGGGCTCCTTCAAACCTCTGGCCATAACATTTCTCCACCCATCACTATATGACCTTGTTTTATGTGAGTTTCTGTGTGGACACCTTGTTTAATCCACATTGTTGACTCATTAACACTGAACTCTCGGCCGACTGTCCCATAACAGCCTACGTGGAGCTTTTCTACCATGTGCACACTCTCCATGAAGCCCAGGTCCTTCCTGCACTCCTAACCTAGTGCTGCTGTTCTGAGGGAGTGTGGGCCTGAGGAGTGGGCATTTTAGAAAAGCAAAGCCAATGGAAGAAAGACAAGAAGTGCAAAGAAAAAGGCACGGAAGACCTTGAAAGGACACTTGTTTATAGCCTGAGAGCGGAAACAAGAAGGCAGCGTGTCTCCCTGTCCGACCTTAGCTGGGAGCCCACAGATCGGGTGACTCACACTTTCACTTTGCTCTTGTCTGTGAACGACTGTAGAGTTTTGACTGAGTCAAAACTCTACAGTCAAAACTCTGTGAACGAAACACACACACACACACACACACACACATGCACACACACACACACACACGCAGATTTGAAAATGTCCCATCCAAAATTCAGGAGTTGCCAATGTGATAGAAGTAAGAGTTTGGGTCTTTGTGGGCAATGAGACCATGACACTCTTCCCTCTAAATGGGGAGGACCCAACGACAAGGGCCATCTTGGGAGCAGAGAGTGACCCTCACTATGGTGTCCACCAAACCTGCTGGAGCCTTCTCAGTTTCTAGAGTTGTGAAAAATAAATTCTGTTCTTTATAACTTAGTCTCAGGCCTTTTGTTACAGCAACACAGACTAAGACATGTGCTCACGCTGTTTTCTTCTTTTTCCTTTTCCCATTTTTATGTTTCAATTTGGTCATTACAGCAGGAACATTTCTTTTATTCCATTGGGGAGCTACAAATGGTATGTAGGACTTGACATGTGCGGAGGAATAATGGAGTCAGAGCCTCAAACTTTCAGTATTTGTTAAGTAAATGACTGAATGCTTTAGTAAAAGTCCTTGAATTAGGAACTCGTTCTTTACACTGAAATCTTTACACTGAAGATCTACATTGAGATCTTTACACTAGACACTGAAGGATTTCAGTGTCTAGTTGTGGATAGCCAAGTTTGTTAAGAATGGAGAATAGAGTGCCATATTTGAAACATTAAACTAAAATAGATGAACAGGACCCTGAAGTTTTCAAAAGTACCTAGTATCTTGAGAACTTCATAAAACTATTTGTCAATTTCTTCATCTATAATTAGACTTACTTTACTTCTCTTTTAAAAAATTACTTCTTCAGTATTGTTTTTTTATTCTTCTGACTATAAAAAGATCACTCAGTTTTATTGATTGCCAATAAGAATATTTCAGCTCTGTGGTGATTTAAAAAGGTTTTTATATACTGAGAACTCAATCCTCATCTATTTACAAGATGATGTTCATGAGAAAAATGCACTGCAAGGCCAAAAAACTTTGACATTACCTACTGATTTCTGAGAATGTAATTAATTTCATAATTTTGGTACTTACTGAACTTTTTTCTTCTGAAAAACATGCCATAATCGGGCC
>PVIC010006223.1:41888-55091 GCA_004025085.1 Thryonomys swinderianus | reverse complement strand
TTTTTTTTTTTTTTTTTTGCTTTTTGAGACAGGGTCTCGCGTTGTAGTTCAGGCTGGTCCTGAGCTCACTATGGTGTCCAGGCAAACCGCTGCAAACTCAGCAATCCTCCTGTCTCTGCCTCCCGAGTGCTGGGATTACAGGCGTGAGCCACCACGTCCGGCATTGTGGTATGCGGTGTTGTTGGTGGGCGTGTCTCCACGCCCAGCATTATATGTGGTTACCGGGGATCGAACTCAGGTCTTTGCACTTGTGAGGCAGGTGCCAGAACCACTGAGCTAACCCTCCGGCCTCTCATGTGCATTCTTTTATGCAAAAAAGACTTAGTCCATCTCCAAGAGTTGCCAAAGTCCTAAGACTTTGCCAAAGTGCCTAAGCACTGCTGAAAAGTCCGAGTCCAAAGTCTCCTCTGAGATTTAAGGCAAACTCTTAGCTGGAAGCCCCTGTAAAAACGAAAAGAAAGTTAACACTTCCAACATTCAGTGGCATAAAATAGACATTACCATTCCAAAAGTTACAAACAGCGGGCTAAAAAAAAATGGGACTAAAACAACTTCAAAACCTAGCAGGGTAAACACTAAATCCCACAGCGTCACTTCCAGCATACCCAGTGACCTGTAACAAGTTGTAAACTCCAAAGGGATTGGGTGGTTTTGGCCTTATGACACTTCTGGTGATTGTAGCTTCCAAAGCTTCTCTTTGGGGCTGGCTCTATTCTTTCCTTGCAGATTTTCTCAAACAATCCACATTCTTGGCTTCTCCAGACTTCTGGGTCTTCACTGCACACACTTTCACCCACTGCCCTCTCAGGGCTTGGCCTCCTCGGACTTTTTCTGAAATATAGGTGGAAACCTTCCTGACCTCACAACTCTTGCATTATCCACACACCTGAAACCAGTGCCATGTGAATGATGCCAGGGTCTGTTGCCAGATGAAGCAGTAGCCAGGTTTCCTTCTTTCTTGGCTGTTGGGGTCCAGTGTCTGTGAACCCAATGCCAAGGAATAACTTCCCTCAGCAGCTGCCATTCTAGAACATAGTGCTTCAGAGGCTCTCTTTTCAAAACAGTCTTTCACTTTTGCAATTTTGAGGCTGCAAAATCTTAAGTCTTGCTGCTTCTTGTGATACCCTCAGGCCATCTCACGTATTCTCTTGTTTCTTCTCAGCAATCAAGATCTCCTCTCTGTTCTAACTTTGCAGTCTGAAATTTTACTGGAGCTTCCTTTCTGACCACACTCAAAACATTTTAAATCATCCTGCTGAGTTCTTTGCTCTTGATTCTCAACATAAATCTGGCTAAAAAAGCCTTTAACAGTAGTTATACTATAGCTTCAACATTAGACTGACTTCAAATTTCTTCTGCCAGATCAGCTAGTCCACTGTCTTTGAACTCAGTCTTAAGACAAACTCTCTGGATATAAGCAAAAGAAAGACAAACTTTCTGCTAAGGCACAATGTACATCATCTGGAGTCCAGCAGCCAATCCTGTCCTTCTTTCCAGCAGAAACTTCTTGAGCCTGGTCTTTACCAGCAGAATTCATATCAGCCTTCTTGTCTCAGAGCTCTGACCAGAATCTCTCATCAGATACAGACTAAGGCATTCCAGGCCTACTTTTTCATTGGGTATCTCTGAACCTTTCCTAAATCTACCCACAAGCCATAGCCAAAGGCTCCTGAACCACACAGTGAAGTATAGTCACAGCCAAGATCCTACTTCTCCACTACCAAATTCTGTCTTAGTTATTTTTCTCATTGCTATGACAAAATACCCAGTGCCCAAAGTTAAAGGAGCAAAGGTTTATTTAGCTCACATTTTGTAAAAGTTTCAGTTAGCTGGCTCCAAGGCAGACAGGCATTGCAGAGGAGAAACAATTCATGGGGTGGGGGAGCAGAAGGTAGGAAAGCAACAAAGGACCTTAGCAGCCTCTTTCTGCCTCTTTTATACTCTATTTAGGCTATTGGGATTAAGGTGGTACCAAATCAGAGGACTGATTAGTAATCACATACCCTTAACCCCAGCATCAGACACTAGATTCGGCCACCTATGACCATATGAAGCTTTGGGGGGGACATCTAAACATATACCATACTTCCATTTGCATATATTAAACTGAGTCCACCAAAAAGATTTATATATACTTCAGTTCATTCTACCAATAAACATCTGAAAGCTAATGGCCACCACTTTGCTCTCCCCTTAATTGTAAAGGCCCAAAGTAATTTGCATTATTAATTTCATGATGTCTCAGTAAGTTTAGTACTAAAATATTTATACAAGTTTTTCCTATTTTTTTTTTCTTGAGACAGGGTCTTGTTCACCATATAGCCCAGGCAAACCTTGACCTCAGCAATCCTCCTGCCTCTGCCTCCCAAGTACTGGGATTACAGGTGTGAGCCACCACGCCTGGCACTGTGGTGTGTGGTACTGATTGCTGGTGGGAGAGTCACCATGTCAAGTATTGTTATGTATGTATGTGGTTACCAGGATTGAACCAGGGACCTTGTGCTTGCTAGGCAGGCACCAGAACCACTGAGCTAAATCTCTGAACCCCCTATTCTTAATACATACATTTTGGGTGGACTTTGTATATTAATTTAAGTATAAAACTGTGAGCTCAGTAAATAAACCTCTTACTCTTTAAAAAAATTTACCTTTTTTTTTTTTTTTTTTTTTTTTGCGGTACTGGAGATTGTCTTTAAAAAAATTTAGTCTCTGGGCACCATCCTACTTCTCCAGTCTTTTCAACAGCCAGCCTTCATTGGCTAGTCATACTTTCTTCATTTACTCAATTTTCCATTCACTCTTGAACCTCCTCCTATCTCATTTCATTTCCCACCACTCCCTGAAAATGCTATGTCAGGGCCAGAGATTTAGCTTAGTGGTTCCGGTGCCTGCCTCACAAGTGCAAGGTCCTGAGTTCGATCCTCAGTAACCACATACAAAGCTGGGCATGGTGACTCATGCCCACCAGCAATTAATACCACATACCACAATGCCAGGTGTGGTGGCTCACGCCTGTAATCCCAGCACTCGGGAGGCAGAGACAGGAGGATTGCTGAGTTCAAGGCTTGCCTGGGCTAAATAGTGAGCTCAGAGCCAGCCTGAACTACAAAGCAAGACCCTGTCTCAAAAAAAAAAAAAAAAAATTCTATGTCAGGGTCACCAACAGATTCCAGACAGGAGGTTGTCAGGAACACTTGTAGCTACACTTTCTTTCAGTTTTTCTAAGATGCCAACAATTTCCGGGCTCAGGGCTTTCCCACATGCCCTAAATCCAATGATTTCTGCATTAAAACAATGTGTATATATATAATATTTAAAACATACCAAAATTATTATAGTCCTGGTTTGGATTTCAGTCATTTTTAATATATGAAGAATTTTTAAAATGATCAGGTTTTCCCTATGTATCTGAGAAACGTTGAATTCAGACAGTGTATTCCTAGATCATGGAGTTTATAGTTCTATAAAGAATGTGTTAATTGTTATAATGGAACCCCAGACATGGCCACTGGAAGTATATTTCATGACTACTGAACAGCAACTTCACAATCCTGCTCTCTTATCCCTCTGTAATCACCATTCTTTTTTCCTTCTACGATTTTGATTATTTCAGATACTTCATACAAATAAAATACATACTTCCTATGGCTAGCTTGTTTTTCTTAAAATTAAGACCTCTGGGGCCGGAGATTTAGCTCAGTGGTTCCGGTGCCTGCCTCGCAAGTGCAAGGTTGTGAGTTTGATCCCGGTAACCACATAGACTGCTGAGCGTGGTGACTCATGCCCACCAGCAATCAATACCACATACCACAGTGCTGGGAGTGGTGGCTCTCGCCTGTAATCCCAGCACTCAGGAGGCAGAGGCAGGAGGATTGCTGAGTTTGCGGCGGCTTGCCTGGGCTACATAGTGAGCTCAGGGCCAGCCTGAACTACAAAGCGAGACCCTGTCTCAAAAAAAGAAAAAAAAAATTAAGACCTCTGCAGAAAAAATGGATAGAACATAATCAAATACTTTATAGAAGATCACGGTTAATGAACATACAGATGTTAACTTGAAAACAATAAATGTGATAATCTGCCTATCAATTATCAGACAAAATAATAATAAATGAAAATGACACTTTTCTTTGTAGTATTAAGGATGGACCCAGGGTTCTATACTCTGTAGGCAAGTGCTCTGCCACTGAGTCCTTTTTCAATTTTTCTTTGAGACAGGGTCTCACTAAATTGCCTAGACTGGACTCAAAGTTGTGATCCTCCTGTCTCAGAGTCCCAAGAAGCTGAGGTTACAGGCACACACACCACTGCACTCAGCTAAAATTGGCACTTTTATGAATTGCCAATGTGTTAGTAAGCTTTTTTTGTCACTGTTACAAAATACCTGACAGGATGAACTTAAGGGAGGAATGATTTATTTAGGCTCAGGGTTTCAGAAGCTTTACTCCATGGTCAGCTGGCTAACTCTTTCAGGCCTGTGGTGAGGCAGAACCATCACAGCAGCAGGGCATGACAGAGGTAGCTTGGCAGCTAGGAAGTAGAGACAGGAAGAGAAGTAGCAGCAAGGGATCAGAGATAGTCTCAAGGTCATGTCCCCTTAATCCATTCCCTTCAAGTAGGCGCACCTCCTGCTTCATCATTTCCCAATATTCCCATCAAATTAAATTGTGATCTTATCAATGGACTAATTTATCTGAACTTAGTCTTCATAATACAATCACTTCCCAACAAGCTGAACACCCAGCAACTAAGCCACTGACACATGATTTGGGGGGACACCTCAAATATAAACTATAATCACCAAGACAAATATATTTGGATAACAAACTTCATACTGAGCTTGAGAAATATATGTATACACTTATATATTTTCAAGCCTTAAATAGGCCTGGGTGGTAGCTCAGTGGTGCCACCACCTGCCTGGCAAGTGCAAGGTCCTGAGTTCAAACCCCAATTCGCCCCCCAAAAAAGTCTTAAATATGTTCAAAGCCTTTAACTCAGTAATTCCACTTCTAAAATTCTGTTTAAGGACATAACTCAGAGGTAGAGTAGTGGCCTAACATGCGGGAGACCTTGGATTCAATCTGCCAAATTTAAAAAAATAAGCAAACCTGAGGAAAATTTTCAGAAACATAAAAATTTTGCATAAAGTTAATATTGAAATTTTTTTACAAAGGTGTAAAACTACTTTAAAAATCCCCACAAATGTCTAACATTTAAGTAAATTATGTAATTTATACTTAAGAATTTTAACCATTATTTTGTTTTCAAACAAGAATAGTCTGAATATGCCCCATAAACCATTCAAAACGTAGTTTCTAGGAAATGTACAATATGTCTCATTCCATATCTGTCTTTATTTTCTAGATTCTCCATAGTGAGAATGTCAATGCATTGACAATCAGAAAAAAGATAAAAGACAAAATATTTTTAAGTTCCAAAGGGAAAATGTATCCCTCATTTCATTGTTCTTCATAAAAGGCATTTAATTTTAAGCATTTTCTCAGTTACAGTCTGAGGAACAGCATTTTCTTCATTAACTTCCGTCAACTCTTAATCTGAATTGGAGATTTCATAACCTCTAAAAGAAGAAAACCCAGTATGTCATATCCTAAATCACACTCTTAGCTGTACCATTAGACTTTCATTTCTTAGGCCTGATGCACTGCAGCATTTTCTTTAAAAAAGGAAGAAAAAAAAAGCCTTTACACTGATCAATAGGTCCACAGAGTAAGGGGCTGAAAACAGAGTCTGGGTCTAAGAGTAGTCACTTGAAATACAGTCTGTGGATAGAATAAGCTTCAGCTGGGAATTTATTAGTCAGGTAAACACTTGGGGCCCAGACAAGACTTGGCACATCAGAATTTCAGGGGCGATCCAAGTAAATTTTTTGTCCTACAGCTTGAGAACCACATTCTAGAAGAAGTTGGACAGAGGAGCCAACAGTATTCAAAAGAGAGAAGGTGTAGAGTTCCCCGTGTTCAATGTATATTTTTAAAAGGCAAATAAATACATTACTGCCCAGGGTGGCAGTGCATACCTATACTACCAGCACTCTGAAAGGCAGAGGCAGAATGTCAAGTTTGAGCCCAGCCTGTACAATTTAGCAACACAATGAGAACCTATGTCAAAGTCAAAATTATAAGAGAGGGCTGGGGTGTAGCTCTGTGTGAAGGCCCTAGGTTCAATCCCCAGAACCACAAAAATAATAAATAAAGTAAATAAATTAAATAAATAAGTACACATTTTATGATATACTGTAAAAATAAAGATTATTTTCATATTATTAACTACAAAGTGTTAGGCATGGTGGTGCATATCTGCAATCTAGCGTTCAGAAGGTTGAGGCAGGAGGACTGCAGCAAGTTTGAGGGCAGACTGTGCTATATAGCCCAAATTCTAGGCCAGTCTGAATACACAGTAAGACTCTGTCTCAAAAAACCAAAATAAATAAAACAAATATAAACAAAATAAACTAGAAACTGTGGCTACAAAAACTTTTCTTAACTCTGCATTAAAGAAAGTCAACAAACTATCCTAGGTGCTAAAGGGATTTATGTCACTCTTGATTCCAACGAGCTCATTAAATACAGGCTTAGGGTTTCATGGGAAGTTGAGGACTTCATGTATGCAGTACATATTTTCGTTATATTTCTCTTAAACCACTGTTAGTCAATTGAAGATTATAAAATCCCCAATCAAACTACTTGTCTTAGCCTCTTTTTACTTGGAATCTTGACTTGGGAGACACATTTTTATCAGTGATTCTCAAATTGCTCTACAGAGCTATGTCGGGGAAAATGGAAAACGGAAGAAAATGTAAAGCAAAGGAGGAAGAGATGAACAGGTTACATTCTACTTCCAAATTCAATCAAAACTCTCAGCTTTTATGTCCCCTTTCCTGAAATATATACTTAAACAAAGGGCTCCCTTTCCAAATAAGTTTGAAATTCTCTGTTCTTTACCACATGTTCTCATAATCTAATAAAAAAAATTATAGCTGGGGCTGGAGATTTAGCTCAGTGGTTCCAGCACCTACCTAGCAAGCACAAGGTCTCTGGCTCAATCCCAGGAAATCACATACAACAATACCGGGCGTGGTGATTCACACTCACTGGCAATCAGTAACACATACCACAAATGCCGGGTTTGGTGGCTCACGCCTGTAATCTTAGCACTTGGGAGGCAAAGGCAGGAGGACTGCTGAGTTCAAGGCTTGCCTGAGCTACATGGTGAGCTCAGGGTCAGTCTGAACTACAAAGCAAGACCATGTCTCAAACAAAAAAAACCAAAAACAAAAAAAAACAAAAAAAAATTGTAGCTGTAGTTTTGCTCTTGAGATCAATGCTCCTTGTTAACTGGTTGTCAGGACTTACAAATGTATCATGGGGAATGTAGTCCTGCTTCCAGGACTACTCCTAGGGTTTCATGGGAAGTTGAGGACTCCATGTATGCAGTACATATTTTGGTTATATTTCTCTTAAACCACTGTTAGTCAATTGAAGATTATAAAATCCCCAATCAAACTACTTGGTTTGATTACCTCTCCTACCATTATAAATAAACAAATAAGAATGAAGGCTGGTGTTCGGATGTTCGGATGTTAGGTAAACCACCCACTATAAACCACCACGTGAACTGAAATAGACACAGCAAGAAGTTAACTACAGCTTTAAGTGTAAAGAGAATACTATTTAAAGATGTACAATGCCTCTTGTACAACCCAATAATGGACATCCTCCAAAGTAATCACTTTGGGATCTTTAATTGATTTTAGTGGTGTTCCTATTCAATACATGCCTAAACTGGGCATGGTGGCTCACACTTGCAATCCCAGCATTTGGGAGACTGAGACAGGAGGCTCACTGAGAGATCAAGCCCAGACTGAACTGCAATGGTCTCAAAAAAACAAAAAAGCCACAACAAAAACCATGCTAGAACTCCTTCATTTTTATTTATTTTTGTAATTTTTTTTGAGACAGGGTATTGCTTTGTAGTTCAAACTGGGCCTGAGCTCACTATGTAGCACAGGCAAGCCTCAAACTCAGCAATCCTCCTGCCTCTGCCTCCCAAATGCTGGGATTACAGAGATGAGCCACCAAACCCAGAATTGTGGTGTGTGGTATTAATTGTTGGTGGGTGTGAATCACCACACCCGGTACTGTTGATGTGGTTACCGGGGATCGGGGATCGGGGATCGAACCAGGGACCTTGTGCTTGCTAGGCAGGTACTGGAACCACTGAGCTAAATCTCTGACCCTATTTTTTATTTTAAAAAAATTTTTAATTGAATTCTTTATTGGTACAATTTATATACATCTCACAATCACATATAACCTATTTTTTTTATTTTTTGAAGGTTAAAAACAAAGCAAAACAAAATTTCTAGCCAACCTAGAAAATACAATCAGTTGTATTAAGCCATTAAACTATGCATAATCTGTAGTAGATAAGTGAGACAAATGTTTAAATCCACCAGGCACAGTGGTACACATCTGTAAATAGTTAAAGAGGCTGAGGCAGGAGGATCATTATTATTGAGGCCAGCCCAGTAGAGGGGGGGAGGGGTGGGGACAGGAGGGGGAGCAAGAGGGAGGGAAAGAAGAGGGAAAGGAAAGGGAAGAGGGAGGGTAAAGGGAGGGGAGGAGGAGGGGGAGAGGGAGAGGGAGGGAGGGTGAGGGAGATAGGAAGGGAGGAAGGGGATACTATCTCCCTGGGTTCAATCTCCATTATAGCAAAACACATAAACCAAAAGAAATGTTTAAATTGCTCCCTTGAGACCACACTCTTAAGTGAAATAAATCAGACATACATATTTAAATACTACATTGCTTCCCTGGTGTGAGAAACGGAAAATGGAAATAAGGACTGGAATGTATAATGTTGAGAGATGGAAGGGGAGAGGGAAGGACAGAGAAAGGAAGGGACAAGAAAAAAAAGTGAAGATAGAAGGAAAAACTGGAAACAACATTTATGTACATAGGGAGGTGAGGGGGGTTAAGGGGAAATGGGATAAAATGAAATTAAATTTAAGAAATTTTAAAATTACTGTATTTTGGGGAATATTTAAAAGAAAACTGTTACTGTCTTACAGACAAACTGCTTTTCAGAACTCTGAGACACTAAATTGATCAGGATCACAAAATTCGGCTGTACCTTTACATTAACAGAAACAAAACAAAACAAAACAAAACAAACACCCACCTTTAAGAATAAGAACATTTTGGAAGAGAAACAACTCCAGGATGTATGGGACCGGCAATAGGTCTCCAACTTCCTCCACTGGAGTTTTGGCTTTTTGTCTTGGGTCATCTGTATCCACCCACACTCTGTTTAGGAGTATTCTGCTCCTCTTTTTTCTTTTACCTGAGCATGAATAAAAATAACTTTTCATTTCCTCCTAAGTATACTAAATATAAAGCTGCACTTTCTGTTTTAAAAGAATTATACAGAAAAAGAAAGGAAGCGTGGAAGTATAAAAACATAAACAAGTCAAATATAGATTTCAGGATCTTCAGATAAACAATTTAAGTAGACTTTAGATTCTAAGATAACTAAATTCTAGCCAGAAATTTTCTGTCTCCCCAGTTATTAATCCATTGCCTTTGTCCTCAAGCCCTCATATAAGAAACTAAAAACACCATAGCTTATTGCCCTATATTTTTGGTTCATGTATTTTTCTTTATTTGTTTTTTGAAAACCCCTATGCAGTTCAGGCTGGCCTTGAACTTCTGATGTAGCCCAGGCTCCCTCCAACTAAAGGCGATCCTTCTGCCTCAGTCTCACCGGCACTGGGATTGCAGGAGTGTGCCATGATACCTACCCTGCCCTGTATTTTTGGAAAAGATAAGACTACCTCATTAAACAAAGTTTTCCAAGGAAGAAGTTTTCTTCTTTAATTATAAAAATTACTTTTTAGGGCTGGGAATTTAGCTCAAGTGGTACCACTCCTACCTTGGAGGCACAAGGCCCAAGTTCAATCCTCAGTACTGCCCCCCCCCCCCCACAATATTACATTTTTAAAAAACTTCAGTGTTGGGCCAGAGATTTAGCTCAGTGGTTCTGGTGCCTGCCTTGCAACCGCAAGGTCCTGAGTTCGATCCCAGTAACCATATACAACAATGCTGCGCATGGTGTAATCCCAGCACTTGGGAGGCAGAGACAGGAGGATTGCTGAATTCAAGGCTTGCCTGGACTACATAGTGAGCTCAGGGCCAGCCTGGGCTGCAAAGCGAGACCCTGTCTCAAAACAACAACAACAACCAAACTTTAGTGTTTTGGTAGAAGTCTCCCTAAAGTGTATTATACACTTTCTCTCTCTTTGTGGTACCTGAAATCAAACTCAGGACCTTATGCTTGCCAGCAGGCATGGCACCATTGAGCTACTTCCTAGACTTTACATGCCCCACTCTCTCTGTGTGTCAGGGTTCAGCTATGCTGGTCTCAGTTCCCGGGCTCAGGTGATCCTCTTGTCTCAGCTTCCTGAGAAGATACATAGCACTGCTTTGGCTGAATTTTTTCTTGATAACTCATCACTGTTAACATTAATTAATATAATAGGCTAAGACAGTTTTGTTCTTGGTGTCAAATAAGGACTTGCATACCAAATCAATAAATCTACAGGGAATGTGTTAAAATTAAAACGGTTTACTTTTACCACTTCTCGTCAACAGTAGTGGGAATTTTAGTTGGAGAAAATCAGGCAAGAAAAAGAGAACAAAAAGCATCTAAATTAGAAAGAAGTAGCTATCTGTGTTCCCAGACAACATGATCTTTTATTTAGAAAATCCAGAAGATTCCATAAAAAAGCTGCTCAAATAAATGAAGTTTGCAGAGTTTCAGGCCACAAAATTAATGCATAAAAGTCAGTTGTGAGCAAGGCTTGGCAATGCACATTTGAAATCCCAGCACTCTAAAGGCTGAGGGGGTTGGATTGAATGTTCAAGCCTAGACCTAACTATCTCAGTTCAATCTCCAGTACCGAAAGAAAAAAAATTAGTTGTGTTTCTACGCACTAACCATGAGGAATTTAAAATGGAAATTTATGAATAGATCCCATTTACAATAACACGCAAATAAAATACTTAGGAATAAACTTAACCAAAGCAGTGAAAAACCCGTATGGTGAAAGCTAAAAAGTGTTGCTGGAATACATTATTTAAAAAGACACAAATAAAACCAAAGTTATATATTCAAGGACAAAATTTTTTTTTTTTCTTTTTGAGACAGGGTCTTGCTTTGTAGTTCAGGCTGGCCCTGAGCTCACTATGGTGCCCAGGCAAGCCGCCGCGAACTCAGCAATCCTCCTGTCTCTGCCTCCCGAGTGCTGGGATTACAGGTGTGAGCCACCACGTCTGGCATGAGGACAAAAATTTTAATATTGTTAAGAGGTCAGTACCTCTCAAAGTGATATAGAGGTTCAAAACAACCTCTATCAAAATAGCAACAATTTTCCAGAAAAAAAATCTATCTTAAATTCATATGGATTTTCAGGTGATCTGAAACAGCCAAAACAAAATAGAAATTGCAGCCTGCCAAGTGAGAGTTCGATTCCCAGTACAAAAAAAAGTAATGGCACCAGTATATGTACAGACCAAGAAAACAGAGTAGACAGACAAAAAATAAATCCTTATATATGTGGTGAAATAACTTTAGATAAGGGTACCGAGTCTATTCAATTGATAAAGGATAATCTTTTCAACAAATGAAAAGTGGATACCCACGTGCAGAAGAATAAACCCTTATATAGGCCCTTATTTTAATCACACACAACTAGCTCAAAATGCATCAAAGACCTAAACATCAAAGCTAAAGCTAAGTTTAATTTTTTTTTTTGTAATACCAGGGGTCAAACTTGGCCCTTGTGCTTCCTAGGTAGGTGTGGTAGACTTCAGCTAAATCCCTGGCCCCCTAAAACTATTTTTAAAACTTTAGGGGCGGGGATTTAGCTCAAGTGGTACTGCGCCTACCTTGGAAGCACAAGGGTCAGAGTTCCATCCCCAGTACTGCAAAAAAACCACAAAAAGCAAACCAAAAAAACAACTTAGAAGAGTGGGGATTCACACCCACCAGCAACCAGTACCACACACCACAATGCCAGGCATGGCGGCTCATGCCTGTAATCCCAGCAGTCAGGAGGCAGAGGCAGGAGGATTGCTGAGTTCGAGGCTTGCCTAGGCTACATAGTGAGCTCAGGGCCAGCCTGAACTACAAAGCAAGACTCTGTCTCAAACAAACAAAAAAAAACAACCAAAAAACTTAAAGAAAATGGGTATAACTTCATGTCATTAAATTTTGTAATAACAAAAGAAAAAAACAGATAAATTGGTCTTTAGAATTAAACACTTGTAGCTGGGTACTGTGAGGCCAGCCTGTGCTACACAGTGACACCATTATCTCAAAACTGAAACCAGAACCAAACTAAAGATTATTGTGAATCAAAACATATTATCAAGAAAGTGAAAAGGCAACCCACACAATGGGAAAAATGTTCACAAACCATAGATCTGATGGCAGATTTATGTCTAAAATACTTAACATATAACTCAACAACAGAAAACAAAAATCCCAATTCAAAAGGGGTCAAGAACTTGAATAGCTCTCTCAAAAACTGAATATACATGGTCTCTAAAGACATGAAAAGATACCCCACATCTTGTTATACTCATCAGGATAGTTATTAAAACAACATTGGAAAATAACAAAGATTGGCAAGGATGTGGAAAAATTGGATCTCTTATTTGCTGCTGGTGAGAATGTAAAATGGCAGTTACTGTGGAAGACAATACAGCAATTCGTTTAAAAATTAAAGATAAAATTATAACCCATCAATTCCATTTCTGAGTATATACCCCCCAAAATTGAAAGCAGGGACTTTTTTCTTTTTTTTTTTTGAGACAGGGTCTTGCTTTGTAGTTCAGGCTGGCCCTGAGCTCACTGTGTAGCCCAGCCAAACCTGGAACTCAGCAATCCTCCTGCCTCTGCCTCCCGAGTGCTGGGATTACAGGCGTGAGCCACCACTGGCACTGTATGTGGTATTGATGGCTGGTAGGTGTGAGTCACCACGCCCAGCACTGTATGTGGTTACTGGGATCAAACTCAGGGCCTTGCGCTTGCAAGGCAGGTGCTAGAACCACTGAGCTAAATCTCTGGCCCAAGCAGGGACTTTTTTTTTTCCCAAGCAGGGACCTTTTTTTTTTTTTTTTT
>PVIC010006223.1:0-41788 GCA_004025085.1 Thryonomys swinderianus | reverse complement strand
TCATGCCAGCGTTATTCACATAGCCAAAGGTGGAAGCAATACAAATGACTCTCAACAAATAAATGGATAAACTGAATGTGCCATCTATGTATACATATGGAGTATTATTCAGCCTTGGAAAGAAGGGAAATCTGACAAGCTGTAATGTGGATGAACCTTAAAGACCTAATTTTAGGAGAAATTAACCAGGTAAGTGTCATAAAATTTAACTTATAGGCAGTATCTGTAGATCAAATTCACAGTGACAGAAAGTAGATTGGTGGTTGCCAGAGTATTCGCAGGTGACAGAATGAAGAGTTAGTCATATTTGAAGAGTTTGGAAGATTTTGAAAACAGTTCTAGAAATGGTTAGTGGTAATGGTTGTATAATAAGGTGACTATACTTGGCACTTACGATACAAGAATGGCTAAAATGATAAATGCGATGTTATGTATATTGTATTATAATTTTAAAAAAGAGTAAATTTGGTAAAGCACCCAGCCCCCATGCCTGTTGCCAGCTCCGTTTGAGTAATATTGATATTTGGCAATTAAAAATTTTTTTTAAAAATAATTTTTAAAAGCTCCCATTTTGCAAGGCAGATTCATTTGACAGAAATAACAATATTATGTGCCAGTGTTTGAGTGGGTCTTTTCTGGGCAACCTCAACACTTGTTGATCAGGCCATCATACAGCCTGCCCTAACCCTAACTTCCAGTGAGCCCTCTCTTCAGTCAAGTGACTTTTAACAGCGTGCTCTGTCACTGGGTATGAGTAATAGGAAGAAAAGGGTGAGTTATTGTCCTAAATTTGCAGGCAAACTCCAGAGAGAAAAATAGAACACATAAGCCTCCCCATGAACTAGAGTTGCTAGATTTAGCAAGTAAATATATAGGACTCTTTGTTTATCTGAAATTCAAATTTAACTGGGAATCCTGTATTTTATCTGTCAAAGTTCTGAAGTATTGGAACCGTGAAGAAAAAAAATAATCCAGAGCATTCTGGTGCTACTGAGGTATTAACAGGAAGCCTAAACAGGAAAAGTCCATTTTAAAATATACTGGATTAAAAAAAAATTATACTGCTGAATCCAGCTCAGAAACCCCTCCCACACTGGGTTTCTATGATCTAGACTTACTTTTTAGAAAAAACATGCCACAGGGTATAAGAAAGAAAGTGGAGAAGGATTAAGGAAAGCTAGAAATGGGGGAAACACACCTAGCCTCTAGTTAAGACAGGCTTGGCTTCAAAAGGGTGCCTTAAACACCGGCATAAGAATCAGGCAAGCAGAAGAGGTGGGTAAATGTTCCAAAGCCCAGCTGCAGAGGGGCACAGACAACACCAGGGACAGTGACTGTGTCTGCTCTTCCACCCACTGAGTGATACCACTGCTTAACATCCGTGGTCTCTTCAGAAACATGTAGTATTCACTGTATAGTGCTGGGAAGTGAACCCAGGGACTCCTTGCTAGGCAAGTTGGGTACTCTGCCACTGGCTACATCCCTAGACCCCACAATTACTGTTTTATTTGCTAATATTTTGAGTTCTAGCTACAACTTCTAGCTTATAAACTCCTAGAGCTTTTCAGAAATACCACCCACTTCCCTTAGAATCTGGGCCAAAACTGAGGTCCCTGAACCGTCTTACCCTCAGGAAATGAGATTTGCTCTGCTCATCCTCCTAGGAATCAACAAGTTTCAGGCCCCGATGTTTGAGGATTCCATCTTCAAAGACCTGTTTCTTGTTTATCATTTACCTGCACTGTGATGATCTTTGCCTGACTGGCCCAAAGAGATATAAATGGTCCACCTGGGTTTATCATAATGTAGTTTAACTTTATAACTCCATCACATTAGACCCACACAGGATGTCTGTCCTTCATTTCTGAGAGAAAGGGGTTACCCATGTCCAAAAGGGTAAAATAACTGGGGTCTTTCAGCCTCTAACCTTTCCTGAAGCACCAGCTGACCAACTACACTGAGTCAGCTTTAAAGGCTGCGGCTGGCCTCTAGAAGTCTTCCCCGGAGGGAGCAGGTACTCTACCGGGGAGGAGCAGCAGTAACTTGGGCCAGACTTCAAAGATCAAGATTATGTGGGTAAGTCTCTGAGGAACGACCAATAAGAATTTCTGCAGCCCGCAGGCCTGCCTTTTGGGGGTGCGGGAGGGGACAGAACATAAACGTAAAACAGCTGACACACAGACGCTGTAATAAGATGAAAGAAAGGCTGGATATAGTTCTCTGCTAGAAGACTGAAGTAATCCCCCAAATGCCCCTCTTTACGTAACTAAAGGCATCTTCCCAAGGAAAGCGCTGCCCACAGTCTCTGCATGGAGCTCATTCATTTATTCAACCACTTGTACGTGCTACCGTGTGCCAGGCACTGTGCTGGGGCAGGGGAAACACAGATGGGCAGTGTATGGTCCTTGCTTTTAGGGCAGCCTCCCAAGCCGCAGGGCTGGCCAGGGCGTGCCCTGAGAGCCTAGGGCATCGAGATCACCGTGCCCTTCAAGGCTGGTGACCCGTAGCTGGGGACAGGCAAACTGTCCAGCCGGAGGTACAAATGGATAATCAGGGAGATCCGAAGCTGGCGCCGCGCAGACGACAATCTGGAAACCGGGGTCCAAGGGCGCTGGGTGGAGAGGTCCAGACCCGGACCGGCGGAGCCGAGGCCCCCGCTGCCATCGCGAACCTGGATGCTGGGCGGCCGCGCTGCCCAGAACGGTCAGATTCAGGTCCAGGGACGACGACGGGCGCCTCAGCGGGGCGCTCTACAGGACCTGGGGTGGATCCCGGGCGGCGCCGCCGGGGCTGGTCCCGCGTGTCTGAGGTTCGGCGGGCGGTAGGCCGGTGAGGGGCCGCACAAGAGCGGCCCGAGCCCCGAGGACGGATGGCCAGGGCGAGGCGCCGGCACCAAGAGCTGGCAGCAGAGGCGCTGGTCCTGCGAGACCACACGGAACGCGGGGACCGGGATCCCCAGCACCCACCAGCCTCGGAAGAGGCGCTCTTACCTGCTTCTCTCCTCGCCGGCTCCTTCGCGAGGGCTGGCGGGCGGTGGCGGCGGCGCCTCAAGCCCTCCGAGGGTCGAGCAGAGGCCGCCGCACGCCGTCGTCCCCCGCTCGCCAGACGTCTTGGTAACGCCCGGCCCCCCTGTGGGCGTGGCGCCGATGGTCCGGCCCGGGCTGCCCTCCAGCTGCCCCAGCAGACCGCGCGTTGGTTCGACCCGGCCACAGAGCTCGCCCACCGTTCTTGCTCCCGCGCAGGGCGCAGCTCGAGTCACGCGCCGGGCTTTCCTGCGGGTGCGGCCCTGGCCCCGCCTTCTGGGCGCGCGCTCCGCCCCCTGGGGCCCGGCGATGGCCTCAAGCCCAGTGCTTGTGGCGCCCAGCCTCGCTGGAAGCAACGATTCGAACCCTGGTTCCCAGTAGAACCACATGCGGAGGAAAATTTAAAACCAAAAGCTTAGCTAATAAGGCCTGACCACCTCAGAGATCCACTGACACGGTCACTGGAGTGGGAGACGTGCAGGGCCCTAGGTGGTGTCCCAGCTATCACATTTTCAAAAGCGCCCCCGAGTAGCCAGGGTAAGCAAGCCCTGGTAAAACCTGGAACCCAGGGCCTTCCTGGGAAGTAGTGGGAGCCGAGTTTCAAAGAATGAGTGATAAAGCTGGGGGGGGGGTCGGTATGTACAAAAGGACTGAGGAGCAATTTAACTGATGGATCGAGCTGTGGGATGCGGGGGAGAGCGCCTAGAAGAGATGGTTAGGGTGAGATGAGCCTCCTATGATAAGCTGCACATAGACACTGAGCACTTTATGGAGAGGCAGGAGGGCAAGAGCAAACAGGAATTTTAGAAATAAAGTTCTGAGGGCCTAAAGGAGAAGGAAAGAGAGGGACTGACTGCCAGCGGGGAGCGCGAGGAGCTAGCTGCCTGGAGTTGACGTAGGGCGATTCCTTGGTTAATTAACCAACCTGAGAATTTAGAATTGAGAAACAGCCACACTCCTACTCAAGGTTAAAGTTAGAGGAGTTTGAGAGCTATGGGTAGCTATCCCGAACTTACCAAATGGCCTGAACAACCTATAAAACTGGTTTGTTGAGGAGGATCAGTCTGAGAACCACGTCTAGGTCCTTGGGGCCCTCCAGCAGGTGCAGCAGGGAGACCAGCTGGATTCTGTCCTGGCCTCCTTACGATGCATTATTTTTCTCCTCTTCCCTTTCCTTTCACTTTCTCAGAACAGCTTTTTCATTACTACTAAATATAAAGTCGCTTTTTCTTCCCCTTATAATGTCTGTTAGTGTAGCTCTTCTTTTATCCCCGTGGCACGTAGTGTCTACTAACACTTGAATATGGTTTGTCCTCTTCAGAACTCATGCTTTTAAAGTCTTCATTATGAGATAAGGCACCATAGGGCTCTGCCCTTTTGAAGTCAGGAGATTAATGGGTTACCTGAAGAGAGGATCTCCTATAAAAGCCAATTGGGCCAGTCACTTGAGTTCTTCTTGTCTCTACGCCTGTGCTTCTCTGGATTCTACCAGCCAGGCCTAGACCAGAACCATGACCCCAAATAAACCTCTTTTTTTCCCTCCCTCTTCACTCCCTCCTTCTTCATTTCTCCTTTCCTCCATCTCTTTGTTCCTTCTTCTTTATAGTACTGGAGATTGAACTCAGACCCTTCACACTAAGCTACATCCCTAACCCTTTTTAAAGACTTTGAAACAAGGCCAGAGATTTAACTCAGCGGTTCCGCTGTGTGCCTGGCAAGTGCAAAGTTCAGAGTTCAATCTCCAGTACCACATACCACAATGCTGTTCGCTAGACCCTGTCTCAAAAAATTTAAAAAAAAAACAAAAGAAAAAAAAGTCAAAACAGAATTTTGCTAAGTCACTACATTGCTCCAGCTGGACCTGAACTTGCCATTCTCTTCAGGCTCTAAAGAGCACTGTCCTGAGATTATGATTGTGGCCACCATACCTGGTTTTTAAAAAATTATAAAAAATTTTACCCAGTCTGTGGTTTTGTCAACAACAGAAAATAAACTATGACATTATCTGAGTGATCTTGTTGTTTACTTGATCACTGTCTGTCCAACTAGAATGTAAGCTCCACGGCAACAGCAGCTTCTCTGGTTCCTGTTCTTCCTGTGTCTCCCACATCTAGAACAATGCCCACCCACATCACGGTGCTTACTATTTGCTGTACGTGTGGATAAATGTGATGGGGAGAAGGACCTGGCAAGTTTTATACCTAAATCGTGCTTTGAAGCATAGGGGTTTGGGATAGAAACTTGTAGTATAATTTGCAGATTAGTGGGCATGTGCAATTGACCCTTTAATGAAGGGTGGGTGAATTGCTGGGGGAGAGATAATTAGAAAACCTTTTTCTTTTCTTTTTTTTTTTAGACAGGGTCTCACTTTGTAGTTCAGGCTGGCCCTGAGCTCACTATGTAGCTCAGGCAAACCTTGAACTCAGTGATCCTCCCGCCTCTGCCTCCCCAAGTGCTGGGATTACAGGTTTGAGCTACCAAACTCAGCATTTGTGGTATGTGGTACTGATTGCTGGTGGGCGTGAGTCACCACACCCAGTATTGTGGTATGTGGTTACCAGGGATTGAACCAGGGACTTTGTGCTTGCTAGGCAGGCGCCGGAACCACTGAGCTAAATCTCCAGCTCCCTAGAAAACCATTTTATTTTGCTTTATACTATCTCTTTGCATCTACTTCATGAGACTAGTCTTCATGAATTTTCTACTCTTTTTGAAAATAGGGCTATAGTTTGTATCTAGCTGTCCCCCCAGTGTTTCCTGAGCTCAGAGTTGGGGTTTTAGAAAGTGAATGACTCATGGGGGTGATGTAGGAGGTGAGGTTTGGCTGGAGAAGGCGGGTCTCTGAGGATGTGAGCTGGGAAGGTCTATCTTTCTCCTGCGCTCCTCCCTTCTTTCTCTGCATCCTGCCCACCACAGCAGGAAGTTTTTCTTCCACTATGTTCCTCTGCCTTGGAACCAGAGGACCATGGACTGAAAATGTGGGACAAAATAAACCTCTCCTTCTGGGGCTAAGTATTGTGTCCCAGCAATGATAAAGTGACTAAGACATGTAGCAAATAGTAACTATCGCTTTACCTTTCATTTTAGTAATTAAGATTATTTGATGAAGTAATATTTTAAAACATCAAACTTTCCAATTAATGCTTTTCCTTGTATGTCATTTCAACTGCATTACAGGTGTCTACATTCATTGAGAAAACAGAATAGAGTTCAATACCACAATGCTGAGTGTGGTGGTTCAAGCCTGTAACCCCAGCTCTGGGAGGCAGAGGCAAGAGGATAGCCAAGAGTTCGAGGCTGGCCTGGGCTACATAGTGAGTTCAGGGTTAGTCTGAGCTACAAAGTGAGACCCTTTCTCAAAAAACTTAAAAAAAAAATTCAGTGAGGGCCAGAGATTTAGCTCAGTGGTTCCGGTGCCTGCCTCGCAAGCACAAGGTCCTGAGTTTAATCCCGGTAACCACATACAATGCTGGGCATGGAGCCTCACGCCCACCAGCAATCAATACCACATACCACAGTGCCGGATGTGGTGGCTCAGGCCTGTAATCCCAGTATTTGGGAGGCAGAGACAGGAGGATTGCTGAGTTTGAGGTTTGCCTGGGCTCCATAGTGAGCTCAGGGCCAGCCTGAACTACAAAGCAAGACCCTGTCCCCAACAAAACAAAACAAAAAACAAACAAAAAAATTCAATGAGCATTAAAAATGAACTTTATTAATTGGTGATCAATTTTATTAACATATTTCACATAAAATGCACAAATCTTAAATGTACAGATTGATCATATCTCTAAAATCAAGATGACTAAAATTTGCCTCCCGCCCCTTCTATCTAAGTCCCGAGGGATCTCATAGTAGTATATCCTGTTTCCTTCTGCCAAGGCCTGCCAACTTCCAGATGATCTCTCTGACAAGATAAAGAAACCCTTTTGTGTCTCCCTCTTACTGATTTAAATCTGGTCTAAGGGAGTACCACACACCCTTCACCTGGGAAAACTATGGGAGCACAGGGCAGTCTCACCACTGCTACTCCCGGCTCTGCCATCTAACATGTAGCTCATTGTTCTCTTGTGTTTGGGATTTTTTTTTTTTTTTTTTTTTTTTTTTTTTTTTTTTTTTTTTTTTTTTTTTTTTTTTTTTTTTTTTTTTTTTGCTTTTTGGAGACAGGGTCTCGCTTTGTAGTTCAGGCTGGCCCTGAGCTCACTATGGTGCCCAGGCAAGCCGCCACGAACTCAGCAATCCTCCTGTCTCTGCCTCCCGAGTGCTGGGATTATAGGCATGAGCCACCACGTCCAGCTGTTTGGGATTTTTTTTAAGGTAGTGAAATGTCAATATTTGAAGGTGTTAATGGGCTCAGTCCCTCCAAGTAGTTTCTTTAAAGCCTCTCAATGTGGCCTGAACTAGGGAGAGACTCAAAGCTTGCTAACAATTCCTGGCAAAGATTCCTTTCTGATATGTGAACTTCTGGCCCCTTTCCCGATGTGGGTGGGATGATGAACAATTGGAAGTTTGGTTTTCATGCCTTCCCACTTTGAAATTTCGAATTGAGTTTCACACTTTAGTCTGGAATGTGCCGTTTTCTGTCTCAGCTCCTCAATGGAGACTAAATCTCAAATCTGCTGGTATGCATGTAAATCACCAAGAGAAGGTGGGTACTGTTCAGGAGCTTTAAGGCATACTTCTGGTCCAAACAGTACTTTTTACAGATGGCTTAAATGGGAAAGTATGAATAAATATGTAGGACCCTATAACATAACTGGAAATTAGATATAGAAGGATGAGATTCACTTTGAAAGGAAAAGGTTAGAGACAAGTTTAGGGAAACAAAAGGCAACAGATATTATTCACTAAAAAACACATATCTAAGTGCTAGAATTGTGTTTGTTGATAGGAAAGAAAAAATGAAACATTCTCAGCTTCAAAGAGATCATTCAGAGGGCCGTGATAGTGCATGCTGGCAATCTCAATACTCTGAGGCGGGTGAGACAGGAAGATTGTGAGTTTTGGCCCAGCCTGCGCAACTATGTCTTAAAAAAGAAAGAGGGCCAGAGATTTAGCTCAGTGGTTCCAGTGCCTGCCTAGAAAGTGCAAGGTCCCTGGTTCAATTCCTTGTAACCATAAACAAAAATACTGGGCATGGTGACTCACATCCACTAGCAATCAGTACCACAGACCACAGCGCCAGGTGTGGTGGCCCAAACCAGTAATCCTAGCACTTGGGAGGCAGAGGCAGGAGGATTGCTGAGTTCCAGGCTTGCCTGGGCTACACAGCGAGCTCAGGGTCAGCCTGAATTACAAAGTGAGACCCTGTCTCAAAAAAAGAAAAAGAAAGAGAGAGAGTGAAAAAAGGAAGGAAGGAAGGAAGGAAGGAAGGAAGGAAGAAAGAAAGAAAGAAAGAAAGAAAGAAAGAAAGAAAGAAAGAAAGAAAGAAAGAAAGAAAGAAAAAGAAAAAGAATGGGTATGGAGAGACAGCTCAGTATGAAGACCTTGGATTCGATCACCAGGATCCTCCCATCTCCCTCCAAAACAAAACAAAACAAAACAAAACAAAACAACAACAACAACAACAAAAAAGAGGAAAAATAAACCCCAGGTGGTTCATGGTCTAGTAGAGAAAACAAGAGAAGTTAGCCATAATTAAAATGGGAATAAAAGTGATGGGATATGAAAATGTTGGGAAATGGAAAGAAGAGAAAGGTCCAAGATGCTTTAGGACAAAGAAGAAGCACTCAGCTCAGATTTGGAGATTGTGTTGTCATTGAAAACCCCTGGAATAAGTGACCCAAGCTAAAAGAGCAGATAGATAGCAGCAGACAAAAGAAGAAATACCACCCCGCTGAAATATATTTCAAGAACAGAGAATAGAGTCAAGGAGTAAGAAGATAATAGAACCTTTGGGAGAACTGAAATTGTTTGGGGTGGCAAGAACAAGATTACGTACAACAGAACATGATTCATGAAGCTGGAAAGATGGGCCACACCAAAGTAGTGAAACCATGACTGGATACTCAGGGGTTTAAAACTGGCAAATGACATGATCCGATCTGTATTTTTGGAAGGTTATTCTCTGTGATGTGGATAATGAACTGAAAAGAGGCAGAATTGGAGGAGGGATATCAGAGTTAAACGTTGCTATAAATGAATACAGAGGGACTGGGGATGAATAAGAAGGGGAACACTGAAGGCACTTCTGATTCAGAGTATAAGGAATTTGGTAGTTAAATAGCTTGGATGTTAAATGATCAACACAGGTTAGGTGGGCTGAGTTTATGTTTTCAGAGGCTCAGCTCAAGTGAAAGGTTTTAGAGTCAGTTTAATATTTGTATCTGGACCAGAAGAGGTTAGAGACAGTCAAGAATCTTTTGTTAGTGAATGAAGTTTTTGAGTTTGGATGAAGTCACTGTGGAAAAGTGTACAGGGAAAGATGAGCAGAGAACCTAGACTGAATTTTAGGAACCAGTATTTAAAGTATGTAAAGAAGAGCAATATAGTCGAAAGATGTGATCAGACTGAAGTCAAGATAGAGTTTAGCGAGAAAAGGCAGAAAAGTGGAGTGAAGTTGAAAAAGGAGAGGAGGTAGGAGGAGGTCAGGGATTGTGGACCAGTAATAATGCTTAGACCATAGTATTATCATTGGGGCCCCAACAGACCATACAAATCTCTCCACTCCAAAATGTGTAGTTTATTTTTCCATAAATTTCCCAGAAACATACATATAATTTGTCAAAATAATTTTATGGAATGAAGACAAGTGCTCATTACATTCCTTCAAGAAAAGATAAAAATCTCCTGCATCATCTCACTCCCAGTTCCAAAGCCTGAACAGTAACCTGTTTCATGGTCAGGAGGTCAATGGGAGGTAGAAGGCAAAACCTTGAGCTGTCCTGCTTAGGCGGGTCCTGCCTCCATGGTTTTATTTTATTTTTTGGTCCAGAAACTCCTTCACTTTAAGACCAACTCTTCACAGTTGCCTCCTTCTTTTGCCACTGAATACTCACAAATTACTCACTCAGAAACTCCCAGAGAAACCTGGGCAGGGTGGCTGGGTGAGAGTATGCTGTGGGCCCCAGGCAAGCTTATGGTTGCTGTGGGTAAAGGAAGGAGACAGGGTTCAAAGTGAGATTCCGCATCTTCATTTTCTTTCCCATGCTGTCCCTCTTCACCCAATACTTCTACAGTTACTTGTCTGGACTGGAACTTGAGAGTGATGGTGAAAGCGAGGCACAAGCTTACTTTTTCTCGAAATTCTGCAACTCTGGCAGATAGGCAGGGGCTTTTTCCTAAACTCATTCCTTGCTTTGAGGGCACAGCCTTCTGGAGAACAAGGAGGCTGAAGCCCTTAGTCACAGTACAGGAGAGGATGTATGCTGATTTCTAAACCCTTCTTACTAAATTTCATGCATACAAAGGAAGGAGAGCAATGACAGGCTCTTTTGGGGTTTCCCAAATGGCCTCTATTTTTTAAGATTAGAGCTTTCTTTCTTCTTTGTCTTGATCTTCATTGTCTTGCCAGAAGTGATGAGGGCCCCAAAGCCCTGGATGTGGGAGAAAGCATATGCGGAACGCTGAAAGCTTGAGCGTCTCAATCTTATTGGCAACGAGGGTGGCAGTGGGTATTTCATGCAGTGATGAATTCTGTCAAAAACCTACATCCAGAGCATGAGGGACAAGATTCTTATCCGCAGAAGCAAAGGCAAAGAGGCTCATGAATCATATCTGGGTAGCTCCTTTCCACTCACCTTGTCTATACTGACAGGGTAGAATAGTGGTTTGAGAAATGTGTACCCAACTGCAGGAATTATACAGAGGATCGTGCTGAGGATAATGCTCAGCCACACTTGTGGCTGGTTCAGGGAGTTCCTCGCCACACCTGAAAACAAGCCAAGAGAGGAAAGGCTGAAACAGAGCCTAGAGAAGCAGAAGGGTAAAGAGTGAGACCTTAAAATACTTCTCCAGTCCAAAGGAGGGAGTTATTGATTTGGAGACACTATAGTCTCCTGAGAAACCATAATTGCCAACCCCTTGAGATTAGGTCCTTTGTGCAAGCAAATCATTGTGAATTCACATGGCTTTTCTCCCCTCTAAAGGCAGAGCAGGAAGGGCAGGGGGTGGGAGGTTATTGTGGGAATCCTAGTACATTGGCCTGGATGCAAAAAATGGGCCGGAAGGCTTTGGAGGAAATAGATGGGTTAGTGGCCTGACAAAAGGTAGAAGCCAGGTACATCTACATAGTTACTTTTTTTTTTGAGACAGGGTCTCGCTTTGAAGTTCAGGCTGTGGCCCTGAGCTCACTATGTAGCCCAGCAAGCCTTGAACTCAGCAATCCCCCTGTCTCTGCCTCCCGAGTGCTGGGATTACAGGCCACCACACTGAGGGATCAAACTCAGGGCCTTGCGCTTGTGAGGCAGGCTCTGGAACCACTGAGCTAAATGTCCGGCCCTGCTACTTTGTTTTCTGGCCTCATCTGAGTGGAGATGAGAGGGAAATTAGTGCAGGAGACACTAAGTAAACTACAACATAAAAGCTTGGACTGGAATGAGGAAACTTATATTGAGTAATTTGATTAAAGAAAAGCAACTTGAGCCTCTCTGGTTGCCTCAGGATGCTTGTGAAGATCAAACTAGATAAGACATTTGAAAAAATCTTGGAAACTCTAAGGGTAAAATATTTTCTTAGCTAGATTTTTGAGTTCCTTTAGGACAGAGCTCATTTCTCATATCTCTATCCACAGAACCTGGCACACAGTATTAGCTTCTCAGTAAAAATCTCTTAAATGAACATATGTAGGTCCCCTCCTCCCAATCTTTCAGACAGAGCCTTACCTAGGAATTGGAAGATGGTGGGAACATTAGACACAAGCCATCACTATACAGGAGGAATAACATGCAGAAGTAGAAACCCAGGCTACCCCAGATGAAAAGGTGGCTCATCACTGTCCAGTAGCTTGTCTTCAGGGCAATCTGAAAAGCACTAGTTTATGTGCAACACTGTAAAACCTGGGACCTACCACCCACCACCATTCTCTAGTTTTTTTTGCAGTACTGGGGATTGAACCCAGGACCTTTGCATGAACTACATTCCTTTTATGTTTTGAGACAGAGTCTCGTTAAATTGCTCAGACTGGGCTGGAACTTGTGATCCTCTTACCTCTGACTCCCAGAATACTGGGATTACAGGTCATGCATCACCAGTCCTGGCTGTTTCCAGTTCTATAATGGTGGATGCTCTCTCCCCTCCCTCCCACCTTATTTCTCTGTCCAGATAGACTCCCCCCGCCCCGCCTCTCACTCCATTACCACTGACCACACCTGCACTGTGACCACACACATCAAGGAGGTCTCTATTAGCAAGGAAAAAGTCTGGAAGTCAGAGATGTCCTTCCCATCACTACGCTCTGAGTTGTGAATTGTCCCCATGGAAACAAAGAACAGCATGAAGGAACTGTAGATCCCATGTAGTAAACAGTTCATAAATATCTTCTTATTGAAAAAGAGGTTGTCCTGGCCTGCTTCATACAGCTCTGGGAAACACAGGCTCCATGTTTCATTCACATCCTGGAAGCACCAGAAGGCAAGGCTCAGGGTCTTACCACAGAAAGTCCCATCTCCATCGGAGAAGAGGCCTCTCTGCTCAGTGAGATTGCTCAGGCTGCCTAGGATCTTCCTCATGAATACTTGACAAGCAGAACCAGAGAACAGAGCAGTGACCACAGACCCTCCGTGAAGTCCTCTCTAGGGAAGGAGCTAGGTAGCAAAAGAAGGCTAGGAGAAGATCAGAGTAGTGGGGAGTTGTTAAAGGGGGTCAGATTGGGTTGGGTGTAGCTGGAAGGGAGGACTGGAGCTAGGGGTGAGGGAGACACTAGGACATGAATCCTCAGCTCTAAGTATTACTTTAATTAAATATTCTTTGTGTCAAAAGCCAGTTGGGGAAGAGAGGAAGGCCAGTGGAGACTATTTGGACCCTTGAGAGTATCCATGCTCTGTGATGTTTCTGCTTTTTCCATAGTTAGAGGTGAACTCAAAGTGGAAGGCTTCTCAATGTGGATGATAATTGGCTTGTCTACATCTCCTAAATATGAAATTTAGGATAACAAAACCTGGGTTTGCCTTCAGTGATAGAGTCCTAGAATTAGAGCATTGGAGCAAGACAGTACTGTTAAATGACACAACCTATCCCTTTTGCTGCTCCAAGTTTGGCAACCAATTCATGGAAAATTTCCCATACAGCTTCTACCCTGATGGAGATAGAGGACCATAGTCTCATGCTAGCCTATTTTGTTGATTTATTTTTAAAATGAATTTTATTTTATTTTATTTCCTTCCCTCCATCAGGCCTCCTCGACTTTATCCTTTTGGTGGCTCCTTTTCTACTGTGTGGCTTAGAAATAAAGGCTGGGTGTGAGGAGGAAACCAGGGTCTTAATACCCAGAGAATTTCTGACAGGAGCAAAACTCCTGGGATGGCTCTAAGTGACCTACGGTGTCATACTCATACTCCCTTGATCGATCACTTGATTGGAGGCCTCCTGTCTAGGCCTTCTGGCATTGGCTCATCTTATCTTCAATATCTCTGAATAGCCTCTCCTTTTTTTTTTTGAGACAGGGTCTCGCTTTTATAGTTCAGGCTGGCCCTGAGCTCACTATGTAGCCCAGGCAAGCCTCGAACTCAGCAATCCTCCTGTCTTTGCCTCCTGAGTGCTGGGATTACAGGCGTGAGCCACCACATCTGGCACCGTGGTATGTGGTATTTATTGCTGGTGGGCGTGAGTCACCATGCCCAGCATTGTATGTGGTTCCCAGGATCGAACTCAGGACCTTGTGCTTGCGAGGCAGGTGATGGAACCACTAAGCTAAATCTCCAGCCCATAGCCTCTCCTTTTTTGAAGCTCTTTTCTGCACCCAGTACTGTCCCAATAGCTTTATTTCCTTTAATTTTTTATATACAAGTTGAAAACATCACAATTTTTATTTTTCTCTACAAACAAAATTGAAACAGGAAAACAAAGCTTTCTAAAACAAAAATTTTTGGGAGATATACTGGAAAATGAACCTAAGGACTTCACACTAACCTATATCCCCTTTTTTACTTTTATTTTTTTTCTTCTCATTACCAGGAATTGATCTCAGGATCTTGTGCTTGCCAAGCAAGCGCACTTACTGTTCTGTTTTGAGACAGGGTTTTGCTATGTTGCCCAGTCTGGGCTTGAATTTGTGATTCATCTGTTTTAGACTCCCAGAATGCTAGGATTACAGGTGTGGCTGATTTTTTTACTTTCTGACACTTCTCCAGGTGATGAATGCCTTTCAGTTCACTTCCTGCTGTCATTCTCACTTTTGAGAATACTCCACAAGGAGCCAGCAGCTTTAACTCTAAGGGTCTTGTTTCTGGGTCTTACCTGATCAAACAGACTCAAGCCCAGGACAGGAAGGGAGGTGTAGATCAGATTGTAGCAGGTGATGAACCAGCTGTCATAAACTGTCTGGAAGAATATCAAGGAGATTTTTAAACTGTTCCCTGCCCAATTCTCCTACTCCACCCCTACCCTCACCCCGCTAACCCAGAGCAAGATTTGAATTCTCAGAAATCTGACTGAGAGCCTTAGTCTCTTTCTCCTTTTTTTTTTTTTTTTTTTTTTTTTTTTGAGGCAGGGTCTCTGTAGTTCAGGCTGGCCCTGAGCTCACTATGTAGCCTAGGGAAGCCTGGAACTCAGCAATCCTCCTGCCTCTGCCTCCCGAGTGCTGGGATTACAGGCAGGAGCCACCATACCCAGCATTGCGGTATGTGGTACCGAATGCTGATGGGTGTGAGTCACCACACCCAGTATTGTTGTATGTGGGTACCAAGGATCGAACCAGGGGACCTTGTGCTTGCGAGGCAGGTGCTAGAACCACTGAGCTAAATCCCTGGCCCCCTAGTCTCTGATTCTACTCTGTGTAGAAGCCTGGATCCCAGACTAGGACAAGACCACGCTGAGCTTTCAAGGCCAATTTGGACCAATCCTACTATAACCTACACTGCTCCTCCTTGTACACAATGGAGCTAGACTAGCTGCCAAGGAAATGTAGCTGTACCCCTGCACTACCAAGCAAATAAACATTTTGGCTCTTTTCTTTATCTGCATGCTGGCATTTGGTGGCTCCTGTAGCAATGGATGTCTCCTAACACTGGCAAGGGGAGTGGAGCCGAAGACTCCAGTGGGGCGCTCCATCCTAGGGACTAGAGAAGATCCCTTTCTTCACCATCCACAAGAGGTCAGCAGCAACACATGCATTACACACAGACCTGTCACAAACCAGTGTGGTTTTATTAGGTGCTGAGAGTAGCTCAAGTCTTAATCACTCTGCACTGTCTGTTGCCTGATGTAGGGATCTCCGAGGATACTAATCCCTGAGGTGGTTTACCTCAGGAATTCTTGAAAGATTCTAACTTCTGATAGGAAAGGGAGTCCTCTTAGGCTCCTAAAACCCAACTGTCATTTTTCCTAGCCACAGTCCTAAAGATTTCTTATTTAAGGGCTGGAGATTTAGCTCAGTGGTTCTACACCTGCCTTGTATGAGCAAGGTCCTGAATTCAATCCCTGGTAACCACGTCCCACAATGCCGGGTGTGGTGACTCACTCCTGTAATTCCAGCACTTGGGAGGCAGAGGCAGGAGGATTGCTGAGTTTGAAGCTTGCCTTGGTTACCTAGTGAGCTCAGGATCAGCCTGAATTACAAATCAAGACCCTGTCTCAAAAAAAAAATTTCTTTTTATTTATTTATTTGGCACCAGAGTTTGAACTTGTAACCTTGTGCTTGTAAAGCAGATGCTGGAACTACTGAGCTAAATCACTGTCTGGCATGACTGACCCAGAGCCTACTTAAGAGTTAGCCTGCTCCATGAAGATTACTGTGGGCCCTGAGAAGTTACTGATTTAGCAATCACCCCCATCAGATATGTTTGAAATTGCTAGTGTCAGTGTCAGTGAGAGTATATAGTTTATGGGAGAAATCCTGTAATGGGAGTCAAGGCCAAATCAGAGCTGGGCCAGAAATGTTATAGTTTAGGTTTTTTTTGTTTTTGTTTTTTGTTTTTTAGTTTTTCAGAGATAGGATCCGCTTTGTGGTTTAGGCTGAACTTGAATTCACTATGTAGCCCAGGCAAGCCTTGAACTCACAGCAATCCTCCTGCCTTTGCCTCCAAGGGCTGGAATTATAGGCATGAGCCACTATGCCCAGTTGAAATGCTATACTTTGGAAATTTAAGGTTAGTGTAGTGTCAGAGGATGAGAGTAATACGGAGAAAGAGCTTCTTTGGATGGATGGTAGTGTGTCAGGCAGAGGCTGAAGAGTGAATAGAATAGACTATTGACACCCAACCTCCTACCTGTGCAGAGAACCCGTTGTAGAACGCATACCAGAAGTGCACGAGGGTGAAGGCGAAGTTTTTATAAAAGAAGTAGCCAAGAAACTTGCACATGCGATTATAAGACCAGCGGCCGTGGACGAATAGGAGACGCCGAAGGTAGTGGAACTGGCAGAAGGAAAAGTCGCTCTTGAGCATGGCTTGCATCCCTTCAAGGCCACTGATGCCAACTCCAATGTGGGCAGCTGCAATGAAACCCCAGAAGTTTCTAAACCAGAACTTTTTCCTGGGCTCTTGCCTTGAAAAATGTAAAAGGAACAGTGGGATGATACTATACAAATTCCTTATCTTACATTTGGAAAATACTGTCAGGCCCACTTCAAAATGCCACTTCCTGACTGGAGTCCTTTCCCCTTCATGACTGTCCCTCCCCCACAAGTTGGAAGACAGCCCCTGTACTGGATGCTGCTCCTCAGGAATGCCCGGTCTGGCCAGTGCTAGAAAGATGGCCCACATGTTCTTTGCCCTACTCTACGGATTTGAGCTCCTTCCCACTGTCCACATATTGAGGCTTAAGTGATTTGTTATATATGGAAATCACTGTAATTAAAACTTCAGATGGGGGCTGGGATTTAGCTCAGTGGTTCTGGCATCTGCCTGGCAAGTACAAGGCTCTAAATTAGAGCCTCAGGTCTGAAAAAAAAATCCAAAAACAAAACAAAACAAAAACAAAAAAAAAATCAAGATGGATGCCAATCGAACAAAATATTTAATTTGTCTAAGGGCTAAAGTTCAACTACATTTGCCTAAGGGCTAAAGTTCAACTGTTGGGAAGAGGGTTATGGTATACATACTTTGCTAGTGAATAAACTCTTCAGGAAGTATAAGGTGACTTTTTCAAGATAAAACAAAGATTAGATGTGATAGAATATAAGACTGAAGTTCCTAAGATTTCAAGTAATCTGTGATAATTTGCTATTCTGGACAAATTCATTGGGATTCTGGTAAATACTTATTGCATTGTTTTGTGGGATAACTGACATCTCTAAGGCCCTAAAGAGCAGAATGGTTCTAGGAACTAGGGAAGAGAGCAAAAACAACTCCTCCTATTGAAATGGAAGCTGCTAGTGTTTCCTGTATGGGAAGAGGTAGGACTAGAGGACCTTCAGATTTTGTCCATACTTTATAGATTGACAAGTTGCTGGAGGCCAACAATATTCACCTGGAATTAAAACGTAAATTTCAGCCACTTGCTGCTATTGGTCCAAAGTGATCAATAAGTTGCCTATTTTCCTTCATTCAAGAGAGACAGGGGAACACAGCCTCAGGCTATATTAGGCCTCACAACCTATAGCCTTCAAAAAAGGAACAGGTTACAGCTGGGGATTTAGCTCACTGGTACCATGCCTACCTTGCAAGCATAAGAGCCTGAGTTTGATTGATCCCTGGTAACACCAAAAACAAAAACAAAAACAAAAGCAGGTGGTAACTCTTGCCCAGGGTCCTTTCTAATGCAATCTAAAACAGATGCTATGGTGATCACACAGCTTGTCTTTATGTGAATGTATGTACGTGTTCTTGTGGGACCATGTGTACCTGTGTGCATACCATAACGTAGGTAAATGTGTCTGAATGTCTGCACGCCTGTGGACTGGGCTGTCTCAGGGGTAAGCAGGAGAGCAGGTGTAAAGGAGCATGAATGAGGTTGCAAAACAGTATAAACATAGTGAATATGATAGGTACAAGTGTAAGTCAGCAATACATAACTAACCAGATTAGTTTTTTTTTTTTTTTTAATTTTTGAGACAGGGTCTCACTTTGTAGTTCAGGCTGGCCCTGAGCTCACTGTGGTGCCCAGGCAAGCCGCTGCGAACTCAGCAATCCTCCTGTCTCTGCCTCCCGAGTGCTGGGATTACAGGCGTGAGCCACCACGTCCGGCACTGCGGTATGCGGTGTTGATTGTTGGTGGGCGTGTCTCCACGCCCAGCATTATATGTGGTTACTGGGGATCGAACTCAGGTCCTTGTGCTTGCGAGGCCGGCACCGGAACCACTGAGCTAACCCTCTGGCCCAACCAGATTAGTTTTTGTCCATGAAAGAAGGAAGGGGAAAGCTGTTGCTGGGGATTATTTCCCTTCCCCCCCTCACGCGCCTTTGATCATGCTGATGTCATTGGCACCATCCCCGATAGCCAATGTCACGACCTTCTTGTACTTCTTCACCAGATCTACCACCTGGGCCTTCTGAAGGGATGTCATCCGGCAGCAGACCACACCCTTGCACATGCATGCTGTTCGTAGCAGTTCCAACTCCAGGTTCTCTTCTAGAGCACAGGCCTGCAGCACCAGGACACACTCACTCTTCAGACTGCCCCCAAACATCTCAGGGTGGGACCTTTCCAGGTCCCTCTCCTCCCCTCCAGACTCTCCTGTCCTTCACAGGACAGGCCAAGCTTCTCCCAAGGTGCTGGTGAGCACCAATGGAAGTCAGACCCCGAGGCGGTTCTAGGCATCTTCAGGTCTGACTCAGCCTCCGGTGGGAAACTGGTCAGGGCCTCCACTGAGCCAAATCAGTTGACAGGGCTATGGGGCCAGAGGTCTTATTGGATGGACTAGTTCTGCTTGGCTTTTCCCTTCCCTTTAAGTGGCAGGTGCCATCGGTAATAAAGAATTTAGATAAGGAAAAAAAATTTCCTTTGGCTTTTCTTCTTCTTTTACTCCTTCCTAAAGTCGTTTAGGGAAAGGTATCTTTCAGGCAAGGACACCTGAGAGAGAAGGAAGAGGATAACTCATAGACTAGGGGAAGTTCAAGAAATGTCCCTAAAATGGGTTGAACATAGGAAGGGAGGTTTTTGGAAGGAGAGAACAAAGTTGTAGCACTGTGTTTCCCACCAGACTGTCGCCATTGATGACCATGCCATAGTTGCCTTTGGGTTCCTCATCAGGTACTATGAAGGGCATTTTGGACTTTGTGGAGAGATGAATGTTTGTTGGATCTGATTCCAATAGAGACTCAGGTTTCATCTTGGCCCTTGCTGTCCTGAAAGTCAAGAAGATGATCAGAGTTTGACCTGAAGCCCCATGACTTAGGAAAACATATCCCAAGATTAAACTGGGCGAGGAGGGCATACCACCCCAGGCTTGACTGCCTTCTGAGACTTGCCACAGCCTTAGGTCCAGACCATTTATATACGTGCCATACTTCTACTGCCCCTATACTCTGACTCCTTTAGCCTGAATGCTTCTTTACAAAAATTCTCTGAGATATTTTAGGGTTTTTTTTATTCCACTCCTCCATTTCTTGCCTGTTTCTCTTGGTGGTGTAGGGGCCATACTGAGGGAAGAAATGAGTAGGGAAATCTTGGGTCCAGGGATTGGCTCCCACCTGTACCTGAGTTCTTCATAAACTGTCTCATAATTCTTGCCTTCCACCATGAACACACTATCCATTTCTTCCTCAAATAAACCACAAGAGTAGGCAATGTTCACAGCAGTCTCTGCAGGAAAAGAAACACAGGTCTTATTTGGCTGATGTTTACTGTGTACAATTACATAGGCCCTAACAGAGAACTCAGAGCCCGTTGGCCCACATTTGCTTTGGACACAGTCCAAGTGTATTTTTCATAAATAAGTAGAGACCATATTCAAATACAGTGAGGACTCTACTTGGTACAGACTTGCAAGTTACTTATTACCAACATTCAGGCTTATCCTTTTCTAGAAAACCTTTCCCTGTTTCTGAAAGCAAATCCAGTCTGTGTCTACTTGTCTAGAAATGAGGATGTGTTTCTTTGAACAGTGATGTGCTAATTTTTTATGCTAGATTTTATGTGGACTGAGACATACTTAACTTGTCATTTAAGTTGAAAAATCTGGAATTTGGAATAAATTCATACTAAAGGAAAGATTCCAAATCCTGGATACAAGCAGTAGCATCAGAATTCAGAGAAAATACTTCAATTATCATAGAAATTTTCTTTTAGGAAGGCCTTAAAAGATGAATAGCAGTGTTTAGGAGAAGGAAAAGATGTCTTAAGTATGAAGTGAAGAAACAACTGAATATAGGCTCTATAGTAGGAACTGGTTTGTTTGGGACATATTAAAGGTAACAGTCACATTAGGATGGAGATAAGGATGCAAAGTCACAGCAGATCATCACAGTTTGGAAGGCCATATAGAGTCTGACTCACAGGGTCCCAGAGAAGAAACATTACAAAATTGGGTACTCCAGGAATAGTAAACTGATGATGGCATGTAAGCTATGTTGAAATTAGTAAGGGTAAGAAAAAGAAGTTTTTTACAAAAGACAAAGGATAAAGGCTTAACCAAGGTGATGGCATACTCAAGAAACATTTCAGACAAATTGGTAAATGTGGTGATGGATCCTTGGGACAATAGAGAGGGTACAGTCAAAGATGGTGTTGTAGGGCAAGAAATTTAGCTCAGTAGTTCCAGTGCCTGCCTAGCAAGCGCTAGGTCCCTGGTTTGATCCCTGGTGACCACATACAACAATAGCAGGTGTGGTGACTCACGCCCACCAGCAATCAGGGCCACATACCACAGTGCATGGTGGCTCACACCTGTCATCCAGGAGGATTGCTGAGTTTGAGCTTGCCTGGGCTACATAGTGAGCTCAGGGCCAGCCTGAACTACAAAGACAGATCCTGTCTCAAAAAAAAAAAAAAAAAAAAAAAGAAAGAAAAAGAAAAGATGGTGTTTTAATTTGTGTTTGATGGTGTTTAAATTCATGACTGTTGGCGTTCATATTGTTTCTACATCTTCAGTGACTAATGTATCATCTGATGTAAAGTATATTGTATAATAAATCTGTTGAATGAATAAATGAATATTTCTATATACTCGTAAAGCAATTGTATACAAAACTAGAAGTGAAGTTGTTCTATAAAGACTTAATCTGAGTTGTATTTGTCAAGTAAATTGTTAAGAAAGAAAGGAAATGAAGGAAGAAAGAAATGGCTAAAGTGGGTAGGAAAGGTGTTCCATCTAGGAGCTTCCTTTTACCTTGCTTATCTCCAGTTAAAACCCATATTTTAATTTTGGCTTTGTTCATGGAGATGATTATCTCAGGAACTGCATCTTGCAGCTTGTCTTCTATGGCTGTGGCCCCTAACAGCTTTGAACAAAGATATCAGTGAGTGAGAAAAATGGAGACAGTCACAGAATTTAGTGTTACCAAACAACTGAACCACCAGCTCAGCATTTTCTTTAGGGAGCTATAAGGACTCAGTGGTATAAAACTCAGCACAGGGGCCAGAGACTTAGCTCATGGTTCCAGCACCTGCCAGGCAAGCACAAGGTCCCTGGTTCAATCCCAGTAACCACATACAGCAATACCGGGCATATTGACTCACTTCTACCAGGAATTAGTACCACATACCACAATGCCAGGCAAGGTGGCTCATGCCTGTAATCCCAGCACTCAGGAGGCAGAAGCAGGAAGACTTCTGAGTTCCAGGCTTTCCCAGGCTACATAGTGAGCTCAAAACCAGCCTGAACTATAAAGTGAGGCCCTGTCTCAAAAAAACCCCAACCCCCCCCCCAAAACTCAGCACACCCAGTTTTTTAGCCATATGCTGAAATCAAATTTAGAAACCCAATATTAGAGACCAGAGGAAGAAGGGACTCACCTGAGTCAAATATAAAGCTACTTGCTACTTCTAAACCATCTGTTTCTCAACACACCTTCATGTCTTCCTTGTTTCACAGCATACTTCCTGGCTCCAAATGTGGTGAGTCCTCGATGAGGATCACTATGTCCTACCCCAGCTTTTCCTTCAACTCCTACTTTACTGTTTGTACCTACTGGGGCTCTTAATGGTTTCCAAGACTTTTTTTTTTACCATCCTAGACAAAAGAATGTTGGTTCAACACCACACTTTCTCTCTATAACACCCGAACAGTGCTTGCACAGGGAAGGTGCCAGGTCTCAGTCTGAGGAAATGACAGAAAAACAAACTACTGAATGATTTCTGCTAACTCTGTAAGAGAGGAAGTGGAAGATTTGAGATTTAATATTTTCCCTTTGGTCTCAGTTAATTTCTCTTTTTTATGGCTGAACTGGCCTGTATCAGTCGGGTCAAAACCTTCAGGGTCATCCTTAATTTTTCTTCTTCTCATATCCTATAATCCAGCTCACCCACAAATTCTGTTGACTCTCCCATTAGGAAACAAATTTATAGAATGTGACCATTCCTCACCATTTCCACCAGCATCTCTCACCTGTACTATTTCATCTTTTAATTGGCCTCTTTTGGGCCTCTTGTTTCGCTAGTTTGTATAATCTCAATATGAAACAATTTAAAAACCTACCAGTTGAAGTGGTTGAACTACTCCATCGTTGAGCTACTCCATGGTTCCTATATTTTGTTATTTTTCCTCATCTTCACCCATGATAACCCTCTCCTGTGTCCTCGTGTCCTCACAGACTCTCCTCATTCACTTCATTCTAGCCACACTGGCTGCCCGCCTGTTCCTCTGACAGCTGAGGTCTGCATCCATGGCAGTCTTTTCTCTTGCTCCTAATCTGTCTAAAAGCACATCCAAATAGCCAGATAGCCTCTTAGCCTGCCACCTTCTTTAGGTGTCTTCTTCACAGTAAAGACCAACTGCTTTATTTAAAATAGCAGCAGTGCCTCAGCCCCCTCCAAAACACACACCAGGTACAGATACTCTTCTTTTCTTGGTTTTATTTTATTTTTCTTGTAGTGTTTTTACCATCTGACATAGTATATACGTTACATGTTGTCCGTTTTCTCCACTGCTAAAGGTACAGTGGCATGTGGAAGACACCTAATAAATCTGTTGAATGAATAAATGAATATTTCTGTCTTGGTTATTCTAACCATTTGTTCTGGATTATTTAATACATGTGTTTTTTCACATCTTGATTTCTCCTACATTACTTAGCTTCTGTGGTCAGCTTTGGGGGTAAGAGGCACTTACAGAAGGATAAAAAATGACAACCAGAACATTTTTCATTATGGATTCAGAAGACAGAGAGTGTAGTGAATCAGCCTGAATTCTAATACCTACTTTCCTGTCACAAAACTTTGGTTCTTCCTGCTGAGCCTGGCTGCCCTTCCTCTCAGGGACAAACCACACTTGTGGGGCCTCTGTAGTCCACTCTCAAAGCCCTTGCTTAGTCTCTGGCTGCCACCTCCCACTTCCCCGGTTCCAGTCTGTCCCCAGCTTCCTCACACTCACCATCAAGTCTCTCTCTATCTCTTCATAGACAAGTGATAATTTACTTTTCCGGTTCTCCAAAGACAGGCAAGCTGAACTGTGCTTGCTCCTCCAGTTCTGGAAGAATCCAGCATCCAACTCTCGATAGGCCACCATGAGGGTGCGAAGGCCTTCGGAGGTGAAGTTCTGAAAGACATGTGTGTACCAGGTTGTGATTAGGTTAAATCTAAGCGAGTGGCAGATTCCTGTCTGACTGCGTAACAGGGCTTGATCGGTTAGTACCAGGGGTTGACAGCTGGTCTAACCACTGAGCTTCCTTAGCACAGTGTCCCGGCAAGGGGGTCCTGCTAGAGTCGTCCATTGAGGTTGGTAGCCAGAAGCAGGTCCAAAGGCCTGAAACATTAAGCCACCATTTGAAACCAGCATGGGAAGATGCCCTGGAAAGTTACTGTCACTCAAGATTCTGAAATGATAAAAGATATGAAAGCAGTCCACAAAAAATTCTATGACTTCTAGAAACAGTATAAGACAGGAAAGCTGTCTTGTGTAGGAAAGTTCACTATTTTTGTTTTTTAATTTGAGATATAATTCACATAGTATAAAATTAATTAATTTGCAATGCTGGGAATCCAACCAAAGGCTTTGAACATGCTCTACCACTAGGCTACATTCTCAACTCAAGGTTCGTTTTTTTTAGAGACTTACTAGTATTTTTACTTTTGTGGTACTAAAGATTAAACACAAGGCCTTTGCACTGAACTATATCCACAGCCTTTCTTTAGTTTTAATTTTGAGACAGAATCTCACCAAATCACCAAATTGTCCAGGCAGGATTTGAATTCGTGATCCTTCTGCCTCAGCCTCCTAAGTGCTGAGTTGATAGGTGTGTGCCACCACACCTAGTTTAAGGTGCACTGCGTTAAAGTATATAATTCACAAAGTTTGTGCAATCATTACTGTTAATCCCAGAACTTCTCGTCAGCCCCTAAGGAAACATGACCATCAGCAGTCATTCTCCACTTTTCTCCTTCCTCTTAGAAGTCCTAATTTACTTTCTGTCTTCATAGATTTGCCTAGTTTTTATATGAATGAAATAATCAAATATGTGGACTTTTGGCTTCTTCACTTTGTGCTATAGTACATCAGTCCTCTATTCCTTTTTATTGTTGAATAACATTGCATTGTGCAGATATGCCACAATTTATCTGTTTATCTGTTGATGGACAGTTGGGTTTTCAACTTTTTTTTTTTTTTGAGACAGGGTCTTGCTGAGTTCAGGCTGTCCCTGAACTCACTATGTAACCCAAACTGGCTTCAAACTCACAGCAATCCTCCTGCCTCTGCCTCCCAAGTGCTGGGATTACAAGGGTGAGCTACCACACCCAGCACTGTGGTATGGTACTGGGGATCGAACTTAGAGCCTTGCATTTGCCAGGCAGACACCAGAACCACTAAGTTAAAAATCCCTGGCCCTGGGTTTTCAATTTCTTGACTGTTATGTATAATACTATTGTGATCATTCATATACAATGTAGATATATATTTTTGTTTCTCTTGGAAATATATGTAAGAATGGGATTGCTGGGTCTTATGATAATTATTTTCCAGTGGCTTTACCATTTTACTTTTCCATCAGCAAGGTTACACTTTCTATCCTTGCTGACATGTATTATTGTTGTTACCTTTTTTTGTTAGTTGTCCTAGTGAGTGTAAAATGATACTTCATGTTCTTATTTGTATTTCTCTAATGACTAATGATATTGAACATTTTTTATGTACTTGTTGGCTATTTGTCTTTGACTTCTGGCAGCATGTTGACATATAAACATTTTCAAATAGTCTAATGAAATAGCATTTTCTCTGGGATTATAGGTGTGAGGCACCATGACTGGCATTGTGGTGTGTGGTACTGATTGCTGGTAGGCATGCATCACCACACCTGCCATTGTGGTATGTGATTACCCAGGATCAAACTTGGGACCTTGTGCATGCCAGGCAGATGCTAGAACCACTGAGCTAAATCCCTGACCCTATTGTTTTGTTTTGTTTTGTTTTGCTTTTTTGAGACAGGGTCTCATGTTGTAGTTCAGGCTGGCCCTCAGCTCACTATGTAACCCAGGCAAGCCTCGAACTCAGCAATCCTCCTGCCTCTGTCTCCCAAGTGCTGGGATTACAGGCATGAGCCACCATGCCTGGCACTGTGGTATGTGGTATTGATTGCTGGTGGGCGTGAGTCACCACACCCAGCATTCTATGTGGTTACTGGGGCAGGCGCCAGAACTACTGAGCTAAATGTCCGGCTCAGCCCCGGCCCTATTTTTATAGAACATTTTTATGTCATTCCCTCCCCACCTTGTCTTTGTTTTTCCTTTATTCTCCAACATTTTGTATACCATTTAGGAGTAGAAACCTCTGAGGATATGGATATGATTTTGCTTCTTGTGCCAGCAGGAATCTGTGTCTATCTCAAATTCTAGAGAGTAGGTGTGGGCAACAGACAAAGGTATCAAACAACTCCCTCAGTGGCCCAGCCCAGGGCTTTCTACTCTGTACCCTAAAGGCAGTCATCATCCTGGTGGAATAATCCTCCCATATTAGCATAATGCTCCTCCAGGTCTGGAAGAATTCTAGAGCAAATAAGAGGTCTGACCATAGGATCTCTTGAGACAGGAACCACAGAACTCTTGTGATTATTGTCCTGATCCTTGTCCTGTACAACTCATCTCTTTGCCATTGAAGTTGGCAATGTGGTCAGGGAGAATCCCACAGAGTGACAATTTTAGTCTTCCACCAACTAAAGAAACAGATACTAAAATATATACCCCTATAAAAGCACATGAACACATTTGTGAACATGTATCCTGATGCAAAGAGTCATTCAGGGCTTCCTTCTCCTGCAACCTAAACACTTACGTCTAAATGGTCCAGGGTCACATTTTTAAGATCTGTACAGGATGAATGGAGCAGCTCACCGATGACTGTGTCTGCTCCCTTGCAGAAAAGCATTAACCGATCTTCAGGCGTCCGAACTAAAGGCAAGCAAATTAAGCAAAGTAGCTGTAAGGATGTGTTATTACAAGAACTTGTCTGGGTCATTGAGGGACAGCAAGAGGCTGGTTCCCATGACACTTGTTTCTGCTATCTTTGGAGGCTAATAACTCAATGAGTGGTCACATACAAGATGAATGGTGTGGTGCGAGTGACAGAGGAACTTATGGAACCTGTTCTCCCATGGTTCCGTATCCTCTGAAGACTGATGCAGAATAATGTTAGATTTCCAATTCCAAGTCCCAGACCGAAGCTCACATCCACTAAGGACCAAATGTGAAAAATGACCTCTCTCTTTAGTCTGAGGCCAAAACTGATTGAGAGAGCAAGACAGTATGAATTCCCCCTGTACAGTCATTCAGGATCCCGGAGATTGGGTCCTTTTCCCCTTGTAGGTATCAATACCCAGATGCTTACGTCACTCATATATAATAGCAAAGTATTTACATATCACCTACCCACGTCCTCCTAAATACTTTAAGTCATATTTAGGTTACTTGTCATACCTAATAAAGTATGTGCCTTATAAATAGTTAGGTTATATTATTTAGGGAATAATGAGAAGAAAAAAAGTTTGTGTATGTTCAAAACAGACACACTGTGTGTGTGTGTGTGTGCGCGTGTGTGTGTTGGGGATTAAATCCAGGACCTTGTGCATGCTAAGGATCTGCTTTATCACTGAGCACCTCCCCAGCTCAAATGCAATTTCACAAGTAATTTTGACGAAAGGTTGGTTGAATTCTGTAGGTGAGGAGGGCCAACTGCATTATTTGTTTCCATCTCTTACTCCATATTCAGGCTTTATGAATGTATTCTCTGTCTTCATTTTGGCTCTGAGGGTGCTGCCAAGCCACTATCCAGAAACATTAGAAAGCAAACTCAGCATATCCAGAAACACTAGAAAGCACACTCAGAATAAAATAGCAAGTCCTCACAAGTGTACAAGGGAAAATTTAAAGGAGGTGAGAGATAATGTGGAAATGGCCAGGTTCTGAATGTGCAGCACCTATGAGAGGATGTCTGTAACAGGGCATGTGAGCGAGAGGAGCATTTGTGTATAGAGGACAGAGAAAATCAGCATGTGAATGTATTTAAGGACCATGAATGGGATTAGGAAGGGTACCCACCAATAACAGACATCCTCTTGCGTACATTGTTGAAGTCTAAAATACTCAGCAGCTGGTAGACTCTGGTTACCCCCATTTCAACCACTGTGATTGTCTCAGACGTGCGAGAACGGAACACAAATCCAAAGTTTCTGGCAGCAGTGACAAGGGCACCTTCATCTGGGGACTGAGCCTGGTACACCAGCTTACCTGGCAGGAGAAAAGAAGGCATCCAACAAGGATGGACAGCTGGAGTCCACTACAAGTGACACAGTGTTCCAAGTGGTTTACATAAAGGTGGAGCTCAGGAAGGACATATTTCTTCAAAACTTCTTCATGAGTCTGGCCTTAAAAGCCCACTGTTGCATAGAACATGTTGGTCTCTTTTCCTTTCCAATATTTTCAACTCATGGTACATGGTAAATATAATGTATACAAATGAAACATAGGCAGCTACTTTTTAATGTTAGTGGGTAAATATTCCTCAAAGAACTTAACTAAAAATGCAGGTGCCTGGGCCCACCCAAACTCACTGAAACCAGGATCATAAAATCTAGAAGGAGAGCCTAAGAAATTGAGTTTCTTTTTCTTTTTTTTTTTTGAGACCAGGTCTTGCTTTGTTGTTCAGGCTGGCCCTAAGCTCACTATGTAGCCCAAGCAAGCCTCAAACTCAGCAATCCTCCTGCCTCTGCCTCCCGAGTGCTGAGATTATAGGCATGAACCACCATATCCATCATTGTAGTATGTGTACTGATTGCTGGTGGCATGAGTCACCACACCTGGTATTTTTGTATGTGGTTACCAGGGATCAAACCAGGGATCTTGTACTTACTAAACAGGTGCCAGAATCACTGAGCTAAATCTCTGGCCCACACAGCTTAAATTTTATTTTGTTGTTGTTGTTCCAAGGGTCTTCAATTTGATTAACATTTGTGAATAAGGTCAGTTAGAAGTAGAATTTTGGGTCAGACATAAGATGTATCCACCAGACAACTAAAACTATTTTCTTAAGTGTAAACAAACACAGGGCCAAACAGGTTTCAAATAATAAGTTGTTGGGAGGACAGATCCAGAGAACCATGTAGTGGGGCGGGAGCTCACAGGGCCAGGAGACTGGATATTTGTGGGTTTGTTTTTTTTTTCAGCACCAGGGATTGAACTTAGGCCCTTGTGCTTCCAAGGTAAAAGCAGTACCATTTGAGCTAAATCCCCAGCTTGGAGAGATTTGTGTTTTTGTCTCTGCTCTTAACTTAGGATGTTAAGCAAGTCATTTAATCTTGGTTAATGTCAGAGTTTCTTCCTCAGTAAAACTTGGATCAATTTTCTCTATTCTGCCTACCTCAAGAGGGCTGTTATGAAGACTGTAGGAAATAACAGAAATAACAGCAGTTTTTAAAACTGTAAGGTAATATACAAATATAGGGTGTGACTGCTGATAATAGCATAGTAAGGGTCTTATTTTAAAGGACATGACTAATTTAGTTACCTAGATTTTTATTTGTTAAGAAAAATAATCTTCTTAATTTATAATCAATCACTTCTCATTTACTGAAAATTTGGGGTATGAATGGATGAATTTGCCACATTTAATTATTAAAGAAACTAAAGTTTATGATGACAGTGTGTGTGTGTGTGTGTGTGTGTGTGTGTGGTGTTGGGGATTGAATCCAGGGCTCCTGCACTGAACTGCATCTGTAGCCCTTTTATATTTTTTATTTTGAAACAAGGTCTTTCAAATCACTAAGTTGCCCAAGCTGGGCTCAAATGCATGATCCTCCTATGGAGTGCACCAGAGCGCTGGGCAGAATATTGCCAGTATGCCTGGCTTGTGGGCTATATTAAATTGTGAAGTGACAAGAGAATAACTCACATCACCCTTCAAGAAGGTTCGCAGAGAAAGTAGTGCTCATCTTAGCCTCAGCTCAGATGGATTCTGACAGAACCTCACAGAATTTCAATAACAGAAGCTCTCTACAAGGCACCACGTTTGACCTCAATTTAATGACTGGATGTTCCTTTAAACTGGGAGGCTGTTTTCTACTTGAATATCTCCATCTCACTACTTACCTTGCCTATCCACTTCACTGCTGGATACTGTTTGTTATAGAATATTCTTTCTTAGACTGAACTGCTACAGACCTATCAAACCACATCCACCAACTGGCCTAGACTCTATCCCACATTCTCAGTCTATGAGATCTTGGGCCTTTCCTTACCTTTTACTTTTTCTTCTGACATCACAGTGTGACACAAGGAGAGGGAAAGGAAAAACATGTACACCCACTGATCTCCTCTTTTCACTGCTTCTACCAAAGTATTATCATAAAATGAAAAATTAGGACTGGCCAGTTTGTTGTAGGAGAAGTCAATTTTTTCTTTCTGGAACATATAAAGCAGAACAAAGTTTTCAGTTAACAACTAATGTTTTATAAAGGTCAACTTGGGGCCATTTCTGGGATGTGATGAAAACTCTCAGAGGGATGAGAAGAGAAAAACGACATAAATGGCAAAGATACTATACTGCTTTTAAGGCGCTTGGAGCTTGAACCTTGACCCTCCCTGCACTTGGGCCAGAAAAGATCTGCGCCTCAGGAAACAAGATGAGCATGCTTGGCCAATCCATGTTGCCCACTTTTCACATCAGATAGTCTTCATATTCTACCCTTCTACATCCCAAGTACTATCTGAAAAAGTCATATCCTCAAACCTGAGAATATGAGGTGATATTTGCTCCCTATGAGTAAGTGGTACATGGGAAAGTCTTGTTTCTGGCTGTTTTCTGCTCGCTTTTGGAAGCTAAAAAGGGAACAGAGCCCTGAGTACAGTGGTACTGCTGGGTTGCATTATTCCTTTCTAGCCTGCCAGGGATACAAAGGGAGTTGGGAGGACTACTACAAACAAGTCCATGTGCTAAGAAAGCTTTGGAATATGTTTGTTTACAGACTTGATTTGCTTGACCTACAGCATACCTGATCTTTCCTATCTCTAACTCTCATAGTCACTGGCTGCTTTATGCTTCTACTGTGGCCTCAACTTTTGGGCTTAAAATTTAATAGCCATTTTCCCGGCCATGGCCTTGGCTTCTCTAGACACTGACTCTCATTCTCCACCTCAGTTTGATATAGCCATGTAAATACTAACTATGAGACTTATTCCCACTCCACAGTAAAAGGGGGTGATCAAAAAACGGTGATGTTTAAATTGTATTTTAAAATTGATTTTATTGGTACATTTTGTATATACATTATGATCACATTCAACACTGGGGGTTTGTACCAGGACATGGCACATCTTCTCATTTTTTCCCAATCCCCTGGCCTCCCTACAACTCCTAGCCCCCTGTATACATAAGCTTTGCGATGTTTAAATTTTAAAAAGTCTCATTATAGTAAAAGAGACATTGACAAGAATGATAGGACAAATGTGATTAGAAAGAGGAATTACTCTGAGGGAGGTTAATGGCAATGTATCTCTTACCATAACAAATTATTATTATTTTTTTTGAGACAGGGTCTCGCTTAGTAGTTCAGGCTGGCCCTGAGCTCACTATGGAGCCCAGGCAAACCTCGAACTCAGCAATCCTCCTGCCTCTGCCTCCCGAGTGCTGGGATTACAGGCGTGAGCCACCACGCCCGGCACTGTGGTATGTGGTATTGATTGCTGGTGGGCGTGGGTCACCAAACCCAGCATTCTATGTGGTCACTGGGATCGAACTCAGGACCTTGCACTTGCAAGGTAGGTGCCGGAACCACTGAGGCAAATCTCCGGCCCCATAACAAATTTTTTAAAAAGTCAGCATTCATCATATTTTTGATCAACAATTTAGGGCAATTCTGTCAAATAAAAACATTACAGTGTGTCTTCCTTCCCTTGTCTACCAGATCTGGTATTGTGCAATTTCTGGCTCTTCCTCAAAGCTGAAGTGAACATGAAGGGTAAACATTTGAATCAATTCAAGAGGTGGAGGCAGCCATGACAACGCAACTGAAAACACTCACAAATGAGGATGTCCAGGGCTGCTTCAGAAAGTGGCAAGAATGAGGGTGTAAGTGTGTTTGAAGTGAAGGGCAATATTCTGAGAGGGATTAATGACAATGTGCCTTTTTTAGGAATAATCTCTATCCCCCCCCCCGGGGACTGAACTCAGGACCTTGTGCTTCCATGGCAGGTGCAGTGCCACTGAGCTACATCCTTTCTGCCATGCAGCTCTGCCTTGGAGCCACCTGATTATGGACTGAAATGACTATGAACTGTAAGCCAAATAAACTTTGTCCCTTTTAACTTTGACTGTTAAGTATTTTGTCTCAGCAATGAGAGAATAACTAAAACAGTGACCATCGTGGCTTCTGTCTGCTCCTTTTATGTTTTATCTAAATTACCCCACTTAGGGTGGGTGTCAAACCAACCAATGGACTAATTAATAATCACCCACCCTTAATCTCAGTGTCCTTAATCCTAGCATTGTGCTGAGAGGCAGTCAAACACGGTAGTCCAGCCACCTCTGGAAAAGCCCCACCCATGAGTGCTTTGGGCAGACTTCTAGACACAACCCATAACACAGCAACCTCTGAGACTTTTCGAGAATTGAGTACTTAAACTGGCACATTCTTTGACGCTAATGGCTAGTGAGGGATGAGAGATAAGGTTGGTGAGGAAGGCAAGAGCTAGATCCTGCATTACCATTTTGTTTATAACATGGCACCCTAGCAATTTTACTCCAGAAGTAACACAATCAGATTTGGATCTCAGAGAGTCCTCTGTTGTCTGTGAGGAGACCATATTGGGACTAGCAAGATAAGAAGCGGGGAGTTAGAAGTCTATTCAGTGATTCACAAGAAATGACAGTGAAATTCTTCAGTGACACAGGATATCTAGCAGGAGTAGGTTTTTGACCAGGAATTGGAAAGACAGTAATAAAAGCAGTCATTTGATACATAGTTTTGGGGTTCAGAAAAAAGATGCAAGCTAGTTTTTGATCTCCTCTTCCAGATGAGTAATGTGTGAGAATTTTGGGCCTGGCTTGGTACAAGGCTGGCTTATTGCATGATCTGAGAGACACCATTCACCGATAATTCTAAAACTAAAAGACAACCAATAAGATAAACAAGGCAGAAGGGCAAATCTAGGTATGAGACCAAAGGGTAGATTAGGGATATCAGATGAGAGGAAGTAAATTTTAAATGGAGGGCAGGTGGCCTGCCTGGCAAGCACAAGGTCCTGAGTAACATTAAAAAAAAAAAAAAGGCAGAAATGACAATGTACTCTTAGAGCTGTTGAGACATAGCTATAGGACAGCTTTTATAGGATGCCATTAGCCTTGGCTGTAGATGAGAAGGGACTAGGGTTCCTTCAATATATAGATTTGGAGTTCATCAGTTAGTAGAAAGTAATTAAGGCCATGTGAATACATGAGATTATCTGGGGAGATGTGGCTCAGTCATAGAGCCCTGGTGACCATCAGCACCTCAGGCAAAGAGATGAGAAAAAGCAATGGAAAAAGAAAAACAAGAATATAGTTCTTACTTAACAGAAAACAAGGGATAAGAGACCTTTAAGAAAAAGTGGAGTTTAAGAGGATTAAAATTTGGAAGGCTGAGGCAAGAGGATGGAAGGGCAAGTTCTAGGCTAGTCTGGGCAACTTAGTGAGATCATCTCAAAATAAAAAATAAAAAGGATTGAGGTGTGGCTTAGAGGTAGAGTGCCCCTGGGTTTAATCCCCAGCACCATAAAACAAAATTAAAACAAAAAACACCAGTGTTAAAGTCTGCAGAGACGCTGGGTCAGGATTAAACAAGGCCTTGGCTAAAATAACTTGTGGATATAATAGGACAGAGTTTGATTACACAGAACAAGTTGAAGAATGACTGGCAAGTGAAGAATTAGAGATGGCTGTAGTTGCCTGGTTCCTTTTTATTTATTTATTTATTTATTTATTTATTTATTTATTTATTTATTTATTTTTTTTTTTGAGACAGGGTCTCACTTTATAATTCAGGCCCTGAGCTCACTACATAGACCAGGCAAGCCTTGAACTCAGCAATCACTCGAACAAAGCCTCAAACTCCTGCCTCTGCTTCCCAAGTGCTGGGATTACAGGCTTGAGCCTCCAAGCCCAGTGCCTGGTTCCTTTTTGAGCTTCTCCCCTAGTCTGCCAACTCCTCAAAGGTAGAGGCCAAATCTGTTTTATTTTCCCTGTACTTTTAGCACTTACTCAAAGACTGACATATGTTATACCCTAATATATTTTGCATCGGCTGATGAAAACTAATAATGGCTGGGAGGCATATGGGACAAAGGAAGATTCTGAGAGTTTTTTAAAATATGAAAAAACAAAAAATAAAATATAAAACATAGTATCACTGGTTTTCTCAGATTAATGGGCCGTGTTTTCTGAAACCCGTGTATTTTTTTTTTTTTTGAGACAGGGTCTCGCTTTGTAGTTCAGGCTGGCTCTGAGCTCACTATGTAGCCTAGTCAAGCTTCAAACTCAGCAATCCTCCTGTCTCTGCCTCCTGAGTGCTGGGATGACAGGCATGAGCCACCACACCTGGCACTGTGGTATGTGGTATTGATTGCTGGTGGGCATGAATCTCCACGCCCAGCATTGTATGTGGTTACTGGGGATTGAATTCAGGACCTTGTGCTTGTGAGGCAGGCACCAGAACCACTGAGCTAACCCTCCGGCCTGAAACACGTGTATTTTATTTTTAATTGATAATCAATTTTTTAGGGTAGTTTTGGGTTTATAAAAAAATCAAGTAGTAAGTACTTGGAGGCCTACACTACAGTTTTCTTAGCAGACTGCAGGTAATGTTCCACAGGGCCTTGTGCATACAAGGCGAGAACTCTACACTGAGCTAGTCCTGCTTTCTCCCAGCTCCACTTTCTGATATTTTGAGGCCAAGAGAGACGCTTCTTTGTAGCATAGCCTCACTCAGCTTCCACGTGTTTCCCAGTAAGCTGTACTCACTCACCTTAGAGTCTGGCACATATCCAGACTTGTCATAGGAGTCGCCTGTTGGTCAATAAAACAGAGCAGAGAGTTAACAAGAGGTTTGCAGGAGGGTTAGCTCTTCCAGTGGTACTGGTTGAGTGAATCCTGGGCCTCTGCACTGAGCTACATCCCATCCTTTTTCATTTTTAAATTTTGAGACAGAATCTCACTAAATCACTAATTACCCAAACTGAGCTCAGACTTATGATCCTCCTTCCTCAGTCTCCCAGAGTGCTGAAATTACAGATGTATGCCACCTTGCCCAGTTTAATTTTGTTTTATTGTGGTTAAAAAGAAAGAAAGAGGGCCAGAGATTTAGCTCAGTGGTTCCTGCCTCTGCCTAGCAAGTGCAAGGTCCCTGGTTCAATCCTCCATAACCACATATAACAATACCAGGTATGGTGGCTCACGCCTGTAATCCCAGCACTCTGGAGGCAGAGACAGGAGGACTGCTGAGTTCAAGGCTTGCCTGGGCTACATAGTGAGCTCAGGGCCAGCCTGAACTACAAAGTGAGACCCTCTCAAAAGAAAGAAAGAGAGAGAGAAAGAGAGAAGGAGGGAGGGAGGGAAAGAGGGAGGGAGGGAGGAGGAAGAGGAGGAAGGAAGGAAGGAAGGAAGGAAAGAAAGAAAGAAAGAAAGAGAGAAAGAGAAAGAAAGAAAGAAAAAGAAAATTACATTTAACACTAGTTTCAATACTTTTTAGGTATTTAGGTTTCATTAACTTTTTAGGTTTTAAACCCAGGGCCTTTGCACTACATCCTCAGCTAACTTTTTAAATTTTGAGAGAAAATCTCACTAAGTTTCTAAGTTTCTAAGGCTGGGCTCAAACTTGCAATCCAGACTTTGCCTTCCAGACTGCTGGGATTAGTTATATACCTCAAATTTGGCTTAATCGGGGTTACCCCCCTTTCCAGGTTCTCCTTCTGTTTCTATTAGGCAGGCAGAAGCTTTCTTTTTCAATAAAAGTTCCCTACTCTAATCTCCACCGTTTGTTCCTAAAATTCATTCTTCAATTTTAGAGAACACAAACTCACATTTCAGGTTGGGAGCCTTGCTCCCCTGGATCATTTTAGAGTCTTCCACTGAGATTCCTGGACAGACCCTACCCAAGATAAGGATGCACAGAGCCTATCAAGAGCCTTTGGATAGACCTTCTGCGGAGTGAGCCTCTTTAGCCTGAGGAAGTCAGATCAGTCTTCGCCCATTGCTCCCTCTTCAGAGAGGGGAATATTATAGGTAAGAAAGCTAAGTCAGACATGTGGTAGGCAGTTTAGGGCTGGCCCACATGGAGGACAGTCAAGAAGACCTTCCCTGAAAGTCAACATTATTAAAGGAGACAACAGCCCCATCCACATAAGAGGATTAATATCTCTGGGATAGAGGGTCAAGACCTAGACCCACCTAGCAGTCTCCTGACTAAAGACCCTATACACTTGCTACATGACTTGATTTTTTTTTTTTTGAGACAGGGTCTCCCTTTGTAGTTCAGGCTAGCCTCAAACTCACAGCAATCCTCCTGCCTCTGCCTCTGAAGAGGTGGGATTACAGGCATGAGTCACCATGCCCAGTATTGTGGTAGGTGACCAGGATCGAACTGGAGTTTGTGCTTTCAAGGCAGAAGTCAGAACCACTGAGCTACATCTTCGGCCATGACTTGATTTCTCATTGTTGTAATCTTATTGGTTGATCATGGTTTTGTCCAGTTTGTGATTTCTCAGTGTACTAATATTATCTCCATGACTATATTTGCAATGTTACTGGTTGACTGGATTTTGTCCCACCTTAAACCTGCCCTACTTCGTGGCTTTGCTCCATTAAAACCCTTTGAGAAGGGCCGGAGGGTTAGCTCAGTGGTTCCAGCGCCTGCCTCGCAAGCGCAAGGTCCTAAGTTTGATCCCCGGTAACCATATATAATGCTGGGCGTGGAGACACACCCACCAACAATCAACACCGTATACCACAATGCTGGATGTGGTGGCTCACGCCTGTCATCCCAGCACTTGGGAGGCAGAGACAGGAGGATTGCTGAGTTCGCGGCGGCTTGCCTGGGCACCATAGTGAGCTCAGGGCCAGCCTGAACTACAAAGCGAGACCCTGTCTCAAAAGCAAAAAAAAAAAAAAAACCTTTGAGAAGAGAGGTGGGTGGGTTACCCACCTTTCCCGGTTCCCCCTTCTGTCTCTCTTAGGCAGAAGCTTTCTTTCTCAATAAAATTTTCCTAAAAAAATTTTTTTTTGCTTTGTCATCTATTTTAAAGTGTACAATTGAAGGACATATAGTACATTGGCAAGGTCGTCTTACTGCAGCCTCTCTCTGCTTTCAAAGCTGCCATCACCCAGAATAACATCCCATATGCTCTAGCTTTCTGATGTGATAACCTCTGCTGGCAAAGGTGCTGGCATGAATACTCACATGCTATTACAAAGAGAAGCCTATGCTGAAGCCATAGATAAGTGACGACTGGGCCTGGGAGGCACTGATCACCCTGTGAAATCTTCTTTTAATTTAATTATTGATTACATCTTTTTTTTTTTTTGAGACAAGTTCTCTCTGTGTAGTTCAGGCTGGTCCTGAGCTCACTATGTAGCCCAGGCAAGCCTCGAACTCAGCAATCCTCCTGTCTCTGCCTCCTGAGTGCTGGGATTACAGGCGTGAGCCACCACACCCCAGCATTGTGTATGTGGTACTGATTGCTGGTAGGTGTGAGTCACTATGCCCTGTATTGCTATATGTGGTTACTGGGATTGAACCAGGGGCCTTGCGCTTGCTAGGCAGGCACCAGAACCACTGAGCTGAATCTCTAGCCTGATTACATCTTATTTTAATACTATTTTATTGATCCAAAAGAAAATCAGGAGGTTAGTAGCTTCAGTAATATTCTGACTGCTTCATCTATTTTTTTTTTTTTTTGAGACAGGGTCTCGCTTTGTAGTTCAGGCTGGCCCTGAGCTCACTATGGAGCCCAGGCAAGCCTCAAACTCAGCAATCCTCCTGTCTCTGCCTCCCGAGTGCTGGGATTACAGGTGTGAGCCACCACGCCCGGCTGCTTCATCTATTTTTAATTATTTTTGAAAAATAATAATTCTATACAATTAAGAGTACTATGTGGTTCATGTTGTAGGATGACTGTGTCAAGCTAATTAATATGTCCATCACCACGTATTTTTCATTTTTAGCAGTAAGAACATCTGAAACCTACTTTTAGTAATTTTGAAATATACGTTATTATTAACTATGGTTACCATGTGCTGCAGCAGATCACAAAAACTTCCTCTTCCTGTCTCACTGAACACCTGTACTCTTTTGCCAACATTCTTCTAGAGATCTAATGTGAGAATGAACTGAAAGTGTTGTTTTAAGATATTGTTTTAAGATATTGGAAGCCCCTTGAGGTCAGAGACTAAGTGTTGACCATATTGCTATTCTCAATGCCCAACACAATGGATTACATCTACAAGGTGCTACATAAATGAGTGGGCTGGGTGGTCTTTGCTTAGTGAATAAAAAATTGTGAAGCAAATGAGAATTTCGGAAGCTTATAGATTTAGAACTAATTTATTATTTTTCTTTCTTGAGACTCGGTCCTTCTATGTGGTCCAGGTTTCCCTGGAGCTCGAACTCCTCCTGCCTTACCCTCCCAAGTGCTGAGATTACAGGTGTGTGCCACCATGCCTGGCCGGAGTTAGTTTACTCTCGAAAACAATCCATGAAGCGCTATTCTCCAGGGCTCAGGAAGATAGGGAAATATGCGCACCATAAATCTTTCCATAGATAGAACACTTGTTGAAGACCATGATGTTCTGAGTCAGGGTCCCTGTTTTGTCAGAGAACACATATTTGACCTGGCTGAGCTCCTCGTTAAGGGTGGTGGTGTGAGCCTGTGCAAGGGTGTTCTTTGGTGCATAAAACATCTTCCTGTCCCAGTTGATATAGAAACTATTGCCCAGTCTTATTATTTCAACACTAAGGAGAAAAGAGAAGAAGGGTCCTGGTCAGAGTAGGACAGAAACAAAACATGATGCTGCTTGCCTTCTTACAGGTCCAGCTCTCACATGGACCTCAGGGCTGGCACCTGAAAGCTGGAGTATCTTCCCTGGGAGCCTACGTTTCTGAAGGGCCTTTTAGATGATCATAATCTGATCGTGGCTGCTGTCATGAAAAACTTTACCATGTGGATCCAGGTGCTCTTGAGTACTTGTCTGAGTCACAGCCTCTCTCACTCTTTCTCCTTCCAAAATGAGTCCAGGAAAGGTCACAAATTTTAAAATTCAATGATAGTTAAAAGGAAACATTGAGGACTGGGGATTTAGCTCAGTGGTGCTGCTGTCTGCCTGGTAAGTGTAAGGTCACAAGTTCAGTCCCCAGTACAAAAAGAAGAGGAAACTTTGGCCTAATTAAAGGATTATTACTGCTGTCATGGGGGGAAGAAGAGAGAAACTTGTCATATTTATTTATTTATTTAAAAAATTTTTTTGAGACAGGGTCTCACTTTGTAATTCAGGCTGGTCCTCAGCTTACTATGTAGCCCAGGCAAGCCTTGAACTCAGCAATCCTCCTGCCTCTGCTTCCCGAGTGCTGGGATTACGGGCGTGAGACAGCAGCCTGGCACTGTGGTAGGTGGTATTGATTGCTGGTGGGCGTGAGTCACCACACCCAGCATTGTATGTGGTTACTGGGATCGAACTCAGGGCCTTGAGCTTGTGAGGCAGGCACTGGAACCACTGAGCTAAATCTCTGGCCCAAAACTTGTCATATTTGAAGAGTTTGTTTCAGAGGAAGGGAAGAATCTGTGACATCAGACATGGTTTATAGGCTGACCCGCTGATAAATTTCCAGGCAAGCTACCTAACTGTGGTGTGACTTTTCCCCCAGATAGCCTCATTTTTACATGAATTTTCCTATGTCTCTGTCACAGTCCCTGTTTGCTGCAAATAACATACATTATGGATTCCTTATAGTCAACAAGTATTTTCCATTTTAAAACAATAAGACTTAAGGGACCTCCTTCCTGTCATCACTCATACTTAATGTGTGTTAAACTGCTTTAATCATAATCCCTATATAAGATAGCAAGCAGCATTAAGAGGCCTGTATTTTTTTTTTCTCTGAGCTGAGGGAAGAAGAGCTCAAATTTGCTTTGACAATCTTCAATTTTAGAGTTTGACCTCCCTTTCCCAGCCTTTACCATACCAGCTACCAGCTTCATTTCTAAACTCAAATGTCTAATCACATTCTTTTTTTTTCCTTAGAAAAAGATCTTAGCTAGGTTTTTATAGCTTTTAGGATGAAATCCAATCTATTTGGTCTATAATTTGAGGATCTTCTGGACCTGACCTCAAATTACCATCCAGTTTCCCCCATTTCAAATTTTTGTCCAAGGTACTTTTGAAAAAGAAGAAATGCACTCTTTCCCTTCTTCAGCTTTTATGAACTGGACTAAGTCAGAATCACAGCCCTTTGGTGACTTGTCTCTGTGGGAAATACACTCTGAGCTCTGACTGACTGACATACGAATGAACACCCAGAGTGTGTCTCACTGGTTAGTAAGTAGCAGGTGCCTGGTCTGGTGTTACTATTGTCACATTTTTCTAATTGTTTCATATGTCTGTATTCTTATTTAGTTATTTACAGGTTATTTGAAGCCAGGTCTAATTTTCTTTTCATACAAACCATCTAGTATCTAGAATGGTACTTTGGAATGGAAAGCATTTATATAATCTTTAGATATATCTGAGAGTGTTTTGCATACCAAGCCCATGGAAAGTAAAGAATTAAAGAGCACACAGCATATGGTTTTCTAAAGTTCATACTCTAGCTGGAGACTATGAAGTCAGCCCTCCCCACATAACCTAATATAATCCACGAAACCCACCTGATGTAGAGGGAAATGGGTACCATGGTGTTGAGAACAATGAAGTAGGACCAGTAAATAAGTGTGGCAGATACAACTGATGAAGAGACATAATTTTCCCATGGCATAAAAATTTGGAAGTAGTATCCTATCTTGCTCTGCCACATGCCATGACCAAGTGCTATGAAAAAACATATGATGCCTAAAAGCAGGAAAATCTAAATAAAACAAAATAAAATAAAAATGCATTAAATGAACATTTCATGCAAGGTATATATTGCTTCAGTTCTATCTTCTGGAGCTCAACAAGTAGTCCATGTCTCCTTAGAGGTTTATAGATGGTTTTAGGTGCTGGACACAGAACACAGGACACAAGACACAGGACAGAAAAGAAAGCTCAGTAGGAGACATCCATGGGGTTTGAGGAGAGATAATAGTAACTAAAATATACCAAGTACTAATTAAGTGCTAGGAACTGCTGATTACCTTACATAGGTTATTTCTTTAGTATTTACTTATTATAATATTCTTTTAACAATAAATGAAGAACTTGATACTAAGAGTGGAGAAAAATGTTCTGCCCAAAGTCACTTAGCTATTGAGTAGGAGAAATAATTTTTGAAATGCATCTATTAATTACTCCATTACTGAGGTGAGGTGCCACTTCATAAAATATCTAAGATAGGTGACACTGGCTCAGCAATTTGGGAGTAAATAGTACAGAAAACTGATATAAAAGGCTGGGAAGATGGCAAAAATGTAAATAATAACGAGTCTGGTAAAACTAGAATGTACAGTGTGGCTACTAAATCTGCAGCTCTAAAGGACGTGGTTAGAAAGGGTCAAAGTATTACTGTGTTAGTTACTATTGGCTGCTTTTGACAAAGTGTTAAAAGGAAGAGTTGAATTGATTAATATATAACACAAATGAAAAGAGATAAAGAAATTTAGGCCATCAAAGGACTATAGCTTTAGACAATGCATAGAAAGAGATTGAGACCTTTAGCAAACAAAATCTAGCTGGGTGTGGTGGTACACGCCTGTAATCCCAGCAGTCAGGAGGCAGAGGCAGGAGGATTGCTGAGTTCCAGGCTAGCCTGGCCTACACAGTGAGCTCAGGGCCAGCCTGAACTATAAAATGAGACCCTCTCTCAAAAAAGAAGAAGAAAGGAAGGAAGGAAGGAAGGAAGGAAGAAGAAGAAGAAGAAGAAGAAGAAGAAGAAGAA
>PVIC010006222.1:0-55028 GCA_004025085.1 Thryonomys swinderianus | reverse complement strand
AGGGAGAGGGAGAGGGAGAGGGAGAGGTGAGCTCAATTGGCATTTGTATTGTGTTTGAAGATCATGAGACAAGACTGAATGTATGACCTGCAGGGTTCCCAGGGGAACTGCTCACTCTCCCCTCAGAAGGAAGGCTACAAGAGAGAATCTGTGGGAAGCATCATCAATTAAATAGTGGGAAGTACTGCAGCAGCTTATTTTAAATACTAACAAAAGCTTGTCAGAAAGCCTTCCGTTTGCTCAAAGGCTCCCATTTATGAGGCCTCTGCAGGACCTCAGGGTTTCAATCTGTGGTCATCCAAGAGGTCATCGGTAAAAGGCCACCTAGTAATTAGATTCACAGGCTTGATGTTACCAGTCTGTAGAAATGAAGAATGGAGCCATTTAGCCAGAGATGAAAAAGGAAATACAACTACGATGGAATGAACTTCTGGTTATTTATTGGTCCTTGGAAACATAGCCACCTTTCCTTTTCGTCTGTAGTAATGTTGCCAGTAGTGTCTTCTAGAGTGCGAGCAAATGATAAGAACTTCAGTGGCAATAACTACAATTTACTGGTCTACACTTTTTCAGGATCTGTGCAGGCCTTTTCTGTACAATATTATTAATCTTCTCTGTAACACAGAAGGGGACAGATATCGACCAAGGACGTGAATTAGGTCACAGTGAATTCCTATTTCTGATGCATAGCATCAGTGAATGGTTTGTTCCAGCCTATTAATTATTTAAATAGTTATTATCTATGTTTGTCCTTCTTGCTTGAGATGAAAAGTGCTGATCTAAGCATAGCTGCCTCTTGTAGCAATACAATGTGCACAAAACCTTTCTATAGCAGGGAGGAACAGGCTGAATCTTAGTAGGAGGCACACAGAATGCCGGCCATTTTTAACATGAATTATCTCAATTAGGAACCAATTTGTACAATAGATGTATTAACTTCACTTTATAAGTGAAAAGATCAAAGTCACTAAGTTCATAAGTGGCAGGACTCTGGCTATCATCCCATTGTCTCATTTGGGAACTTAAAATATAAATTATAGATCCTGTGTTCCTCTTATGACATATTTCATAAACAGGATATGCCTTACTTCATTTCTCTATGTGGTCATGAAGTAGGTAAGAAGTAAATGTTAGAATGCCTCCTTTAGAGACCAAATATTTGTAGCACTGAGCATAAGAACCAGTTTAGGTAATCCACCGAGTCTTTCGATTTTAACACAAACATTTTTCAACTATGATAACCTTGTTGTGGTAGGTTGAATAAATACCTTTTCCCAATATCTTGCTTCTTACTCTCTAGAACCTGTGCCTGTTACCTCACTGGGCAGAATTTTGAACATTAACTTGTGTAGTGGAAACAAAGCATGAAGTTAGAAATGTTGAGAGGGACAGTCCATGCTGCATTCTCCGGGTACATCTGCATGTGCTCTTGTAGAAGAGAAGCAAAGGGGGCTTGAAACAGACTGTAAAAAAGAAGGCTTATGTGAGTATCTGATGGCAATTTTGGAATGAGACAGTAGAGAGAATGGAGATCATTTAATAAAAAAGAGGATTGATTGATTGACTGATTGATTGATTTGAGACAAGACCTGGCTATGTAAAGCAGCCTGGCTTCTAATTCCTGCTGATTCTCTGCCCCCATCTCTCCTGAGTACTGGGATTATAGGTGTACACTACCATGGCCAACTAGCAAAAGAGCATTTTATATAACCTAATAAAAATCGTAAATTTTTAAGTGAAAAGGTAACCCTTCAAAATAAGTAAAGAATCATACTGTTTTAAACAATGGAAATCTTAGAAACTTCCAGAGAGAGAAATACATTTTTATAAAGAAAAAACATGGCTATATAACATACTTTCTTTGATCCAGGGATAATATGAGAAAATTCCTTAGTTATCATTAGGAAATAATGTTGAATCAACTTTCCCATTTTACTTAACTTTGCATCTTCGTGGAACAGCAGAACTCTCACACAAATACACTCAAAAACATAGCCACTAACAGAATCTCCTTGAAAGAGTAATTGAGGATATGTTATAACATAAACATAACCTACAGGGCTGGAGATTTAGCTCAGTGGTTCCAGCGCCTGCCTAGCAGGTGCAAGGTCCCTGGTTCGATTGCTGGTAACTGCATGCAACAATACCAACAATCAGTACCACAGACCACGTGCCAGGCCTGGTGGCTCCCACCTGTCATCTCAGCACTCGGGAGGCAGAGGCAGGAGGACTGCTGAATTCGAGGTTTGCCTGGGCTACATAGTGAGCTCAGGGCCAGCCTGAACTACAAAGTGAGACCCTGTCTCAAAAAAACAAGACCAAACAAAAATCCACATAAATATAACCTAGAAAAAGGGAAAGAAATAAAAACATACAATAAAACAAAAATCCATAAATGTATACAGTTATAACTGCACAGTTACTGATCCACAATGAAAAAAGAATAATATGCAATAAATAAAGAAAAGAAAGTAAAAATAAGATGAAATCATTGAGTTAAGGTGATATGCCACTAAATAACCCTAAATATTTACAGAAAGAAAGAGATTGAAATGAACACAAAACTATAAACTTCCATAAGGTAGAATGACTATACACCATAAAAGAAAAGAAAAAGCAAACAGTTGGTTAGTCAGTTCTAGCAAAAAAAAAAAAAAAAAAAAAAAAAAAAAAAAAAAAAAAAAAAAAAAAAATTAAAAAATTAAAAACTCCAAGCAAAAAAGTGTAAAAAGAAAAGAAACACCCCCACACAACATAGACTTCAGTGCATTTTCATCACAATGAATGTGAATGATTAGATTTCAAAATAGAATTACTGAAATATATGTAGTAATAAAGTAGTCCAATTTCAGATTGTTCAGAAAAGATGCACCAAAAAATAGTAACAAAGTTATTCACTAACCAGTAATCCTAGTGTTCTATAGGCTGTTTCATAACTGAGACATAGATGAAAAGTTTTTTCTTTTTTACTGAAGGCCATGATACTTGCACAGGCTGGACACCAAAAGCAGATAAATAGGGGAAAGAAAAAGAAGTATGAATCAGTTTTACATTTGAAATAGATGTAAAAGTCTCCCTCAAATATTAATGAATAAAGCCTAATAATGCTTTGAGAGAATAAAACTTTATCAAATGATTTAGTCTGAGGAATGCTAAAATTGTCAAACTTTGAATAGCTTCTATTAAAGCAAGTGGACCACACTAAGAGACTAATAAAGGAGAAAACATATACTCATCCCTGAAAGACTCTAGGGAAGTATTTAATGTACTTAAATGTTCATGCTTGATAAAACTTATAGTAAACTAGGCAGAAAAAAATCCATAACAACAAGAATCTCCATACAAAAACCAGTGAAACAAAATAGAACAAACCACAGGGAACCATGAGACTTGGAAATATCCAAAATAAAAAAATAAAATCTTTCAGATATGTGAAACTAAACCTGAAAAGAAATATGCAGGACTTAAGAAACTACACAAGCTTTTCTGAAGGACTTAGAAAGAGTCTTGCATGACAGGAAAGCTATGGTTTCTCTGGATGGAGAGAGTCAGTATTTTAAGGATGACAGTTCTCCCACATTCATAAGGTTAGTGAAGTCCATACAGAATTATGAGATGAAATTTATGATGACTGAAAGCTAATATGTAATAAAAATGCCCAAAGATGATAAGAATTCTGAGCACAGAAGGAAAAATTTGACAGATTTGATCAGATGCATCTTAAAATGTGGAATTATAAACTTTAGCAAAATCAGCAGTTAGCATCATGTTTTAAAGCACTACTTCAAATGTTAAACAGCTCTTACTAATAAAGTGAAAAAAATGAGATAAATAGTAAATGGAGCAAAGGCCCTATGTAGATAATTTATTAAAAAAGAAAAATCATTAATAAAATGAAAAGATGATAACAGTATTGATGAAAATGAGGAGTTTGTGATACTACTACTAATCACACATTCACTTGTTTTCTAGAAATGTAAAGCAGGCTATGTTTCAGGGAGAACGTAAATAACTAACAAGAATCTAAAATGCACACATCCTCCCACCATCCTGGTCATGTGCAAATGGAGCATGAGCAAAGGTGTCTATTACAGCACTGGGTGAAAAAGCAAAACTCTGCAAACAATCTCAGATGTTCATCAGCATGACAAGGAGTAAATAGACAATGACATATTCAAAATTAATGACAGATATCAGGTCATGTTTCCGAGAAGTCCCATGAACTCTAAGCAGATAAAGTGAAGGTCAAATTATCTTCTTCACAAGAATTTTTTTTTTTTTTGACAGGGTCTCGTTTGTAGTTCAGGCTGGCCCTGAGCTCATTATGTAGCCCAGGCAAGCCTGGAACTCAGCAATCCTCCTGTCTCTGCCTCCCGAGTGCTGGGATTACAGGCGTGAGCCACCATGCCCGGCATCTTCACAAGAATTTTAAAAGCAGTCATAAAAGAAGAGTAGGATAACAGACTGAGAGGTGATTTATCAGTGGAAATAATATGTTGCTAAGTTATGATATTTGCCTTTATGATATTATGCCTTTATGATATTAAAGGCATTTTTGATTTTCATTATTTTCAATTTACCGTGGGTTTGTTAGAATGTAACTCCTTTGTACGTCTAGAGGCACCTATATGGAATTGTATCTACTAATTTAAAACTAATAAAGTATATAGAACTATATGTATGTATACATATCCATATAAAGACAAAATGAATGTATTACATGCCTGTTTTATGAAACTAAGGTAATGAGATGACTTTTCAAATGCTGTTTCAGGAGATTATTGAGAAAGATCCAAAGTAATTTCTGACATCCTACTCTAGCAGTGTTATACGATGTATGTACCTTCATTTTGCATTCTTTTATAATAATTTATCTTAGTAAACTAATCACAATGTAAGGTCATTCAAACTGAACAGGAAATTTACATGTCCCTTAAGGTAAGCTGTGAACTCCTGAAGTTCATTGAGAAATAGTGAAATCCATAGAAAATGACTATAGGGTATATGTAACTCATTGAGTTGGGATGGCATGAGTTATTCTTTCTCCACACAGTAGGTGGAAGTTATTGTGTTTAGTTCTTTGACTCAGTGCTCATCTGATATTTGTAGTATTAGAGATAATACTAATAAAACTATAATATGGAAAATAATAAAATATAATAATTAAATAATGTAGTAAAATAAAAACAAAAGGACAATACTGTGTATCCATGAGAAAATGGTACACTTCTTGTCTTTTCTGGGGTATGATATTTCCATGTTTTGTTCAGCTGAACAAAAACAAGGAGAAAAATTCATGACAAAGTTCTAGAAATTTTATTAATCCTTGGAGTTAAAATTTACCTTTTCTTTGTCTTCTATGATAAGGATATTCTCTTTGTATTTGATTAACTTTAAAAAAATTATAACTGTCCTTTGTCGGACTGTGGTTTTGGTGTGAATGCACCCTGTACAGATATGTAACAATATAAAAATTGTGGTGTCATGCCAGAGAATTTGCCAAAAAATTCATATAATTCCTTTTATTTATTCAGATCCCTATTGTACTTCATTGACAAAATTCAATTTATTAGCTTCAAGGTTTCTATTTACTGCCTAAAAGAAGGCCATCATATCCATATTAGGTTGCAATTTATAGTCTCCTATATTTAAATGTAAATTTCAGTGGTTACTAAAACATGGAATGAGTTATTTCTTCTTCCCACAATAACCATGGCTCTCAGCATGGTTCCTCTGTAGTTTCTCACATAATCACTCAAGTCTTCAAGGAGAAGCCATAAGAAATGAACCTTCAATCAGATATTGCCTGTTGGGCTGATTAGTTCACTGATGAATACACATGACTGGTGGCCGAAAAGGAATTGCCTGTCAATTTAACTTCTTGTTGGTCTGGAGACATTTATATGTGTGGGCCATTTTGTGAGAGCTCATCTGTTTACCAGTCACTCAAGTCAAGCAGCCTTTAAGACTGACAGGGAGTACGTGTAAATGCACATGGAAATCGACAGGTGGACGGGCTGACAAATTCCAAACCATAACCCCACAGATTCTGTCTTTTCAACCAGAGCTATGTTTGTGGATCAGCTCACGGAAACACATCATGCTTCTTTGGAAAATGTCATTAAGCATTTGTTTCTCCATTCTGCTGAGCCAGTGGTGAAGTGAAACATGTCAGCTGCAATAAAAATGGTGATAGCCTCATTTTTCTGCTGAATTTCTCTCTGCGGGTAGGACTGTATTATTGGCAAAGAACTTTGGCACTGAGGACTTTTGTTGCTGCCCAAGATGGCGTCGTTGACTGTCCACTCCCACCGCAGTGGAGGATGATCATGATGGAAGTGAGGAGAAGCAGCCGCACAACTGTGTCCTGCAAATGGTCCTCCCCAGCTATTCCTCTCAAGCTTTCATCATTAGCAACATACAAAACCATGGAAGGAACCCAGTGTTGTGAAGATCCACATCCTTTCTGTTAGGTGCTGTGACACCTGTGTGAAAATATAAGCCTATGTCTGCATGGGGAATAATTTTTTGCTGCTGCTGATAATAATAATAGTAGTGATAGTGATGATGATGATGATGATGATGATGATGATGATGATGATAGAACATAATGTGTGCCTAATACTGTGGTAGGTGTCAAATATATAATCTCATTGAATCTTGTTAATTGCCTTACTTAGATCACCATTTTATGGAGAAGGAAGCCAAACTAGGTCATTGGCAGGTATAAAGGACTCATTCATCTACAGTACTCCATGATGGAGTTTACTTCATATGTTTCTGTTTATTTGATGTCAATCATTGGGGCTCGTCTGGTACGTGTGTGTGTGTGTGTGTGTGTGTGTGTGTGTGTGTTGTGTGTCTGGACTATGTCTGGGGTCTGTATGCTGTTCAGGAAAACCTTCAACTCATTCACTTGACTGGCTCCGCTTTACAGGAACGTGTGTCCTGGCACGTCTCGGCTCGTTTCCTCAGGGTCCTCGTGCACCTCAGGGCTGCATGGTGAGTGTGGAATCATCTGGTCGCCGCGGGCCTTGGGGTGTCAGTTTGTGCGGCTGATAGTAGATGCACAATGGCTGGACATGGCTTGACTCTTGCTCATGGGTTTGTTTCCTTGGCTAACACGGGGTTTCTTTGTTTGCCTTTCAAAGTAAATTTTATATATTTTTTAATTTTAATAAACTGAATTTATTGGTATACTTTAGGCATACATTATAATCATATTCATCATTGAGAATTTGTACTTGTACATGACTTATTTTGATTCTTATTTTTTTTGCCCAGCTCTCCCTTCAAACCCTAACCCCAATATATATATGTGTGTGTGTATATATATATATATATATATATATATATACACACACACACACACACATATGTTTTGTTTGCTGTTTTATTTTTACCATCCAATTTTTTCTCTCCCTTCACAAACACATGGAAATTGAATAACACTTTCCTGAACAACAAATGGGTCACAGAAGAAATTAAAGAAAAAATTAGATAGTTTCTGTGACTGAAGACTAATGCCAGCACAGTTTATGGGAGTCCATGGGAACAAGGAAAGCAGTTTCTACATGGGGAATTCATCACGGTGAGTGCTCATACTAGGAAAACAGAGTGAGCTCAAATAAACAATCTAATGTTTATTTAATTTTTAAAAGTACAGGTTTCTTATAAAGCTTGATTTGCAGTTTCTCTTGAAAAACAAGAGAGGTAATAGGGTGTGACCCTTTCTTTTAAAATGACTGTGTGTGTCCTCCCGAAGGGCGTGGCCCCTCCGGTTTACCCCGGGCCTTTCCTGTGCTCCTGCCTCTCTGTTCGGCATTCCCGATATTCCTATTGCCCATCTGACTCTGAGTTTGCTGGTTCCTGCCTCACTTGAATCCTGACTACATAGTTCTTGAAACACTGCTGGGGAGACATCTGTTAAGAGCCAATTAGCCAAGACTGCCCTTTTCTGTTCACAGTGGGTGGTGCAGCTCTGTGTGTGTGTGTGTGTGTGTGTGTGTGTGTGTGTGTGTGTGTGTCTTGTTGTTGGTAGTGTTGCTGTTGTTACTTCCATAACCCACAGCCAGCAGAACTCTCTGCTGCTGCAGCCAGGAGAAAACGCAGATTATACTCCCTGCAGTTTGTTTACTACCACACTTCCCTCAGGGCACACTCACCAGGGCTTTGTGGGAGTGTGGGAATATCTAAAAATACTCGAGATACATGATTCCTCCTTTGGAATCTTGAGAGCATCTTTCTCACCAAAAGGAGGCTGCGGTCCTGTTTCACCCAGCTGCAAACCATCTGGTGAATGTCAGTTCTTTGCCTATATTGATGTGAAGTGCAGGGAAGAAGGATCTATCAATTTATCCTGGCAGGATTTCAGGGCCATGTGTAGTGATAGGTCCCTTGTACTTCAACTTAACCTACTTTTGAGCACTTTCTATGCTGTGCTGAGTGGCTGCTGATCACACTTTTGTAAAATGCTTTGACATACCTTGTCTTATTTAATCCATGTATTAATCCAGTGAAGTGGGTTTTTACTGTACTTATCATACAAAGAATAAATTACAAGGCTGAGATAGTTCTTACTACCAGTGTGAGAAATAAAAACATGCCCAAGATTTTAACACAGTATTTGGCGATCTATTTCAGTGCAGTGCCTAAGAATTTATAATGTTACGTTAGGCCACATCAGTTTAGAGGAAATTGTTTCACCGATGTTGGTTGGAAAAGAGATTCTTTTAGTCCTTTTAGTTTCTCATAGGTATCAAATGGGAACGAAAGTATTGATGAAAATAGTTTCTCTTTTACTGCATAGAAACAATAATGTTCTAGTTTTCAATTCCTGCCGTTGGCAAGGGCAAGTCATTAATCTGGAAGAGGGACTCTCACCATCACACCGGATGCTGATGTCCACTGTCATTAGCACAGATGCTGATCTTTGTGACAAGACCAATATGCTGAGCCAGCAATGCAGGTGTCACGGAACTCCTGGTGCTTCAGGATGGCTGCCATTCGTGACCATATGCATGGGTGGCGCAGTAGCTGCTGACAGAGCCACAGGCAGTGCAAGGCCAGTGGTGCCACTGATGTGCCGAAGCAGGGCTTGGCTCTCGGAGCTCCGTGTCTCTGTGACAACCCGCTCTTTGGGGAGAGGGTGCAGAGATCAGGTGATTTGGTTCAGTGAGTGTGGCAGCTCCAGCGCAAAGATGTCTTTTCTGTTAAAACTACTGACAGAAACGGTGGTGGCGGCCCACCTGCTCCTCCAGGTAAAGACCAGGGCGATCCCCGTTCCCTCTCCTCTGCTCTCTCCTCTCCTTTCTCTTCTTTTGTGATAGAGATAGAACTCACAGGTTCATCCATGCTAAGAACACTCTCTGCCACTTTCCTACATCCCTTCTCTTCCACGCTCACTTTAAAGTAGGCTCCCCTATTGGTGAGCAGAAGGTAACTGGCATTTTTTCTTGAAGTGAGACAGCCCCAAGGGTTACTCATTTACTTTCACATTTTATTCCCTAATTCCAGTAGGGAGGAAGCACAGCTACTCATAATGTCATTAATTTCTTCATTCAGCAAGTGAGTGGTACATCTCTAGTATGTATGTGGTGAAAGAAACAGAAATCTCTCCAGGGTGTTCATAGTCTATAAATAGAGTCATGTATTGCCTTAGTTTTCCTGTACTACTCCAACAAGATACTTGAGAGAGGGTAAGTTATAAAGGGCAGAAATTCATTTTCACACAGTTCCAGAGGTAAGAAGACCCTAGTTCAAGGCACAGGATCCACCTCTTACTTCATCCTCCCACGGTGGAAGAGTGAAAAACAATGAATCCACCCTAGTCTCATGCCCAAGGACTCTGACTTCATGATGTAATCTCTTTTTAAAGGACTTGCCTCTTAATACTATCACATTCCCTATTTTGCTGGTGATACAAAGCATTTGCAGTGCAGAGGAGAGAGGCATTCAAAGATTCAGAGAAAGATTTTTGAGTGAGCAATATACATGCTGACACTTAAAGGATAAATTAAAATTTCTGATGAAATAATGGGGAAATGAGAATTGCACATGAAAAGTTCCAGTAGTATAAAGTTTGGCATATTTGGAACAGCTGGGAGGAGACAACATTACAGTGGGTTATAAATGGTAAGGTCTGAGGCTGACAAGTACCATCGACAAACATCACGAAGACCCTGAGTGTCAAGCTGGGAAAAGCCATTGAAGGGTTCAGCCAGTGAGTGCCATAGTCAGGTCACATTTTAGGTCATTACTGGACGCAGGACAAAAGATGGACTTCATGAGCAAGATGAACCAAAACCAGTTCGTTCTTTGAAAGTTGATGCTTGGGGCTGAACAATTCTGAGAGCTAAGGGGAAGGTAGGAAGACCCAGCAAGCCAGTCCCATCAGCTGGCGATCAGAAGGTGACAGCTGTTCCAGCCCCTCTCCTGTGGTGCAGGAGCCTCTGCTAGGGGAGGATGCTTCAGCCTGCCTTGGTGCCCGGGGACAGCTCATGGGCCACAGAAGGTTGTAATGTAGCCAGTAGGCCTCAAGGAATAAGGAGTTCTAACATCACTGTCATGTTCAGGAACCTAGAGAAGCAGACAGTGAAAAGGACTCAGATTAGCCTAGCTGGATAATGACGGCAGTGGTGTTTACAGCCAGGCTGGGCCTGAGGCCAAATGAGTTGGCAGGGTTTGCCTGGCCTCTGCCTTGCCCCCCTCGGTACCATCTGTCTGACCGTGGGTGTCAGCCTTCCAGAGCACTGGTGTTCAGATCTGGTTATTTATGAAAGAGGCAAAGGACACATTCGATGTATGCTTAGGGTTAAAAGATTGCCTAAAATGGCTTCAGTAGGGACATAGGAGACCTTCAAACACTGATCTCATACTCTGGTTGCTCTTCTGTTTGCCATTATTACTCATAAAGAGATACCAAAATTAATGTACCTATAAAGACATTTTCAGTGGGGCAAGGGAAATAAAACCTAATTCACAGGACCTTGAGCAAAAACTAAATTAACTGCTCAAGTAACTGAAATGTCCGGTTATACTTTAAGACATTGCAGTAGGATCAGGGAATTCAAAATTGTGTTAAAGATTCTCTGCTTGGATTGCTAGGGTTACAGCATTTTAACTGTTTAGTACTCTAGTAAAAAGAGACAGTGTTTTTCATGTGTGAAAAATGTGCTTTTAATCTCACTTTCCTGGTTTGGATCCTTTGCCATCTCTGAGATGCTACAGTGGCTAAGGCAATGGGAAACAGGTTAAGTTGGGGTTCTGTAGTAGTCCAAGAATGGTAGCTTTTTAGAGGAGCTGTGGATACCATTACTTGGTCAATAAGGGAAGACAGAAAGTCACAAGAACAGATAACCAACCTCAACTCAATATATGGTTATCTAAGCTATGTAGGAGCTAAAAGTAACTATGTAGGAGCTAAAAGTTCTGATGAAGATTATCTGCTCATGAGAATAATGTTAATGTAGATTATCATTGATGTTTATGAAGAGGTTTTTGTTATTTGATATCTAGTTACTTGAGACTTTTCTTAGTCAGGAGAGTGGCTTGTAAGTTAATATATCCTTTACCGGTTATAAGGGAAGTGGGATTATTTTAGCTCTTAAAATGTCTCAGCCAGATAAATTCAAACCATCACTCCTATCTGTAGCAAAGTTTGATAGTTAAACTTTTCACATAACTTTTGGGAGGAAATGGTCGATGTGATGCTGATGATAGCCTCTGCTTTCTTAAAGTAGTGCTCATTTCTTGCCATGTAGTTTTTGTGTTATGCTAATTCTCATGAGTGGGTGATGTATATTTTATACACAAGAAAAATAAGGCTTAGAATAAATTGCCCAGGGGTATGAAGTTAAAGCTTTTCCTTTCAGACCTGGAATTTAACTCCAGGTCCACCTGATAACCTCTTTTTAGTAAAACATGGGTAACTTTAATAGACATGTTTGAAAGGGAAAGTTTGCTGTGAGGTAGTAGAGAGATTAAATAAAAAATTATTTTTAAAATTGTGGTTAAAATATACACATCACAAATATATATCTTTTAAAGGTGAAAAAATTAATATCATCCGTCTCTGGAACTTATAGGCTTTTACCAAACCAAAAGTATGTTTATATAAGTAATACAATAACTTCCCGTTTTCCCTGATTATAAACTCATGGGAAACACCTGCTTTCTGTTTCTATTACTTTGACTATTCTAAGTTCTGCATGAAGGTTTGGACCATATAATATTTGAGCTTTTGTGATCAGCTCATTTTACTTGGTCTTTGAAGTTTATCCATGTTATAGTATGTATCAAGATTTTCTTCCTTTTCAAGATCAAATAATATTCCACTGGATGCAAATGTTGTTTGTCCAGTCATCTGTCAATGGACACTCAGGTTACTTCCACCATTTTGTTATTAATAATTAACACTGCTCAGAAGACAGGTGTACCAATATGTTTCCATGCCCCAGCCTTCAAACCTTAAAGGTATATATCCAGGAATGGATTTGCTGTATTGCACAGTAATTCACAGTAATTCTCTATGCACTTTTTAAAGACGTACCACAGTGATTGCACCATTTTCAATTCCCACTAGCAGAACATAGAAGTCCCAGTTCCTCTATGTCTTAACACATTAATTCCTGTTTCTTCTTTCTTTTTCTGGTAGCCATCCCAGTGTGTGTAAAGTGGTATTTCACTGTGGTTCTGATTTTCATTTCCCTAAAGATGAGTGAGGCTGATCACCTTTTCATAAGCTTATTGGTTATTTTACTATATCTTCATGGGAGACATTTCTGGTTAGCTCCTTTGCCCATTTTTTAATTGTTTTAGAATGACAGGAGCTCTTTATATATTATGATTTGAAAAGACTTTATATTCTGGATATCAACATCTTATCTTACATGTTGGGTTGACAAATAAGGTAAATTTTTCAATCTAAAAGATTTATTAAATTAAAAGTTGTACTGTTGTGAATGTCCCTGTAAATGCTCCCTCCTGCTTTGAACACACATATTGCATGTTCTTGCCACTTTCTGAAGCAATTCTGGAAGTCCTCTTTTGTGAGTGCCTTTTGTTGTGTTGTCATGGTATCCCGAATTGATCCAAAATACTCGTTGAAGAGCTGGTGAATAGGGGGAGAGGACACCATCATGTGAGCCTTTCCGTTGGATGACACTTGACAGCAGCATTCACTGTACTTTGCGTCATACTTGATAAAGTTGTGGAAGAACTTCTACAATGGACAAGAGTGAAGGGATAAAGTAGGTTAAAAGTGAGAGGGAGTTCATGGGAGATTAATTATAGATCTTTTACTATAACTATTTTTTAATTTAAACATTTACCTTGTATAATCTCCCCTTGTATATATGATTTGCAATATTTTCTTACTTCTGTGGGTTGTATTTTTACTCTTTTGATAGTATCCTATATTTAGAAGGTTTTAGCCAAGATATGGTCCAGTATCTCTTTTTTCTTTTGTCACTCATGTGTTTGGTGTCTTATCCACAGAAATCATTGCCAAATCCAATGTTATGAAGCTTTCATCTGTGTCGTCTTTTGAAAGTTTTATCAATTTCATTCTTATATTTGTATTTTTGGTTCATTTAAGTTAATTTGTGTATACAGTATAAAGTAGGAGTCTAACTTCATTATTTTTCATGTGAGCCAGCAGTTGTCCCAGCACCATTTGTTGAAAAGATTGTCTTTTCTCCTTTAAGCAGTCTTGGCACATTTGTCAAAAATAATTTAACCATATGTGAAGGTTTATTTCTGGGCTTTTTATTCTATTTCTGTGGTCTATATGTCTTTATGAGAGTTCCACACTGTTTTGATTAGCTTTGTAGTAAGTTTTGAAATCACCAAGAGTAAAGCCTTTGTTTTTCTTCTTCTTTCTTCAAAATTGCTTTGAATATTTGACGTCCACGGAGGTTCCACATCATTTTTAGGATGAATTATTCTATTTCTGCAAAAAATGGTGATTTTAATAGGGACTGCATTGAATCTGTAGATCACTTTGGAGGATGAAAATTTTTAGGCAGGCTAAATTTCATCACTTGGGCTGAATGTGGTAAGAATATCAGCCAGCAGTTCAATTTGTATGAGTTCATCTTAGGAGAGACTACAATTGGACTCTCTAGGAATGTATGCCTTTTTTGTTGAGCTTCAGTTTATCTTTAGTGATGTAGTTTTCTAAGGGCCTAGTTGTAATTAGAATATATTTACTTCCTTTATTTTAATAAGCATGAATGTCACATGAACATTACTTTTTTTTTTTTTTTTTGAGACAGGGTCTCGCTTTGTAGTTCAGGCTGGCCCTGAGCTCACTATGTAGCCCAGGCAAGCCTCGAACTCAGCAATCCTCCTGCCTCTGCCTCCCGAGTGCTGGGATTATAGGCGTGAGCTACCATGCCCGGCACTGAACATTACTTTTTCATCTTCCTTTAAGATATTTCTCTCATTAAATTTCTAGGGCCATGTGAATTGGTTTTAAGACAGAAACAGTATAGTTGGTATCCTGCCATTGCTTCATGCAGAAAGCATAGTCGACTACTTTACAAACAGAAAATAAAGAAAAACACAAACTTTTTAAAGTGTATTTTTAAGGTTATGTGAGAGCCATGCTTGCTGACAAGGAGCACCCAAAGTGAGAATGGACTAAGTTTTCTTTCAGCAGCATCATGTTTTGTTTCGTTCCTCATACAGGCAAGATATAAAAGAAGGTTGAAGTTCCTTCTACTGAGCAAATTGCTGATGACAGGGAGTGGGAAATAGAAAAGAAAAGATTAAACTCAGAGCTGGCAAACTGTAGCTCATAGAAAATATATCAGCTCACCACCTGTATATATACATGTATATACCCCCATCCCCCACCCCCATCCCCCAAGTCCCCATCCATGAAAATAGACCAAAATCTTACTGCTTCCTTTCATTCAAGACAGTTAAGTTGAAATGCTGGGGGTAGGATTTTGAAAGTAATTCTTCACATTTTTTGGATTATTTCCTTTGAAGATGAAAGGTTCTAACCACTATAATATTACCCTACTTCATTCTACTTGGAAAAGTTTAGTGAATTTGAATATTATTTTGGTGGATTAGTTGGCCAGCATGAAGTTGTCTTTCGAATAATAATACACACTGAGCCAAAATTCATTGGCCTTCTGAACCATAAAAGTGAGAATGGGCTTGACTGCTATGTTTCCAAGGGGATTAAAAACTGTCTGCAGAAACCTCCTTCACTTTTCTCCTCTCAACTCTTATTTTTAGGTAATCACATACAAAAGCTTCAAAAAAGGTCTACTGGTCATCATCTGCAAGGAGTGTCAATGTCAGCAAGTCACCAACATAAATTAATTTAGGAATATGTTTTTATTCATTCACCCTTTAAATAGTTAGTAAAAATATACCACGTAACTACTTTCACAGGCCACCAAACATAGAAAAAGCAATAAACCTGTTTCTGAATGTTTCACAACCAACCCAGGTGAGGGCAAGTCCAACATTTAAAAAGTTGGCCTGCTGGGAATTACAATAAAAGCATATCAAGAAGTTACAGGGATATTTTATAATAGTTTTTAATTTTCAAAGAAAATTTTGATTTTTGTACAAAGAAATCACTATTTAGCCTTTATAGTTACAGCTTGCCATTTTTACTAATCCAGAAAAATCTGCTATACATATGAAACTTTTAAAAGAAAAGTTTAACTAATTGTTTTATTGGGTAGTATTTGGAACCAACCAAAATTATGGGTAGAATACAATTCACGTGGAAGTGAGATAATTCCTATTCAGAGCAGAAATTAGGTGCACATTACATCACTACATAGTTGTATATTTCACCAATATATAGCCTTGTGAAATTTTTTTCATATAATTTTCTAAGAATCAACAATCATCTCTCTGGTATTCATAATTCGGGAGACTTCCATGTTAAATCTTTTCATCTATTGTTTCTATTAGTTCTAGAATTTATTTTATATCAATATTATGCTTTGAGAAACTAGATCTATTTAAAATTTAATAGCTAGTTTATTCAAATGTATATGAATATAATTTCATACTTAGCCAGGCCACCATGCTGGGTCTATCAGTCAGTGTTTACTAGACAAATAGATATAAAACAAGATGCAAATATAGAACAATTTATAAAATTGGCTAGGGCTGGTGATTTAGCTCAGTGGTTCTGGCACCTGCCTTGCAAGCGCAAGGTCCTGAGTTCGATCCTGTAACCACATACAATGCTGGGCATGGTGACATGCCCACCAGCAATCAATACCACATACCACAGTGCCAGGCATGGTGGCTCATGCCTGTAATCCCAGCACTCGGGAAGCAGAGACAGGAGGATTGCTGAGTTCGAGGCCTGCCTGGGCTACATAGTGAGTTCAGGGCCAGCCTGAACTACAGAGCAAGACCCCGTCTCAAAAAAAAAAAAAATTGACTAACAGTGGCCACTCACAGAGTCAAATGGGAAAGGGTGCAAAGGGTCTGTCTGCACCCTGGAGACTGAAGGATTCAGGTGAAGGTCTGGAGCTTACTGCAGTGTGTTTACCAGGAGGCCAATGGGTCTGCAATGAAAGGCTGAAGAGTCTATACCAGGAGGCCCATGAATCTGCTCTGGAAGGTAAAGGGTCTGCTTCAGAAGCCAGATAACATCCAAGGTGAGCGTGAAGATCAGAGCTCTTCCCAGGAAGCAGAAGCAGATCTGGCCTCCTTCATTTCCTTTTTGCAACATCCAGGTGACAAGCTGCTCTAGGGCCTTCTATATCCTAGCATGTATTGCTGAGCCAATTCACTGAGCTTCTCTTACTCAGTATGACATGACCAGTCAACCATTATACTGGGTTATTTCCATAACATGAAAAGCGAAGCCATTAAACATGTATGTGTCTATTTCTTGAATGGAGGTGCAAAGTTTAGGTGTTGTCTTTACATAGGTACAGAGGTTGAGTCTTAAGCTGAAATATGAATTTAAGAGCCAGATGTGTGCATATTAATTGATTTTGGGCATTCTGTTATCTAGGAAGAACAAAATATTCAATAGCTAAAATTAGAAGGGAGGCAACAAATAAACAGCACAAAGCTCAGCATGCCAATGTAAGTGGGTGTTATAAGCAACAGACTCTGCCAGGAAGAGAGATGTAATCACACTGAGATGTAAGTGGCAAAAATGTAAGATGTAAGTGGCAAAAATGCTTGAGGGATATTATGGAAAGATAATGCTATTTCACCCTAATGTCAGGATTTGTGTTTGGAAGATTGAGAGTTGGAGTTAGGAATGATCCACATTGCCACACATTTCTATTAGCGTGCCTTTTTTAAAATTTTATTTTTTTGAGACAGGGTCTTGCTTTGAAGTTCAGGCTGGCATTGAGCTCACTACATAGCCCAGACAAACCTTGAACTCACAGACTCAGCAATCTTCCTACCTCTGCTTCCTGAGTGATTACAGGTGTGAGCCACCACGCCTGGCACTGTGGTGTGTGGTACTGATTGCTGGTGAGTGTGAGTCACCATGCCTGGTATTGTTGTATGTGGTTACCAGGGATCGAACTCAGGACCTTGCACTTGCAAGGCAGGCAGTGGGACCACTGAGATAAATCCCTGGCCCTTAGTGCACTTTCTATTAGTAGGATTTAAAGACAACACAGATATGCAAATACCAGATCTTTTCTTTGATATGAGCACCTGTAGATGTAAATGAGCTCTGGAAAGTATGACAGTTTTTTTGTAGAATGGGAAATTTCCAAAGGGAATTTGGTGTGGGAATGTAATGAGGGGAAGGAATAAATATGATTCTGAAAGAAAATAAAAGAGCATATATATAGGAGGTGGGGAGGTGTGGGTGGGTAGGGATGTGGGTAAAAATGAGAACTGACTTGTGTCATATACTGGTACAAATTCCCCAATATTGTGTGTGATTGTGAGATGTATATAAAATGCACCAATAAAGAATTCAATTAAATAAATAAAGACAACAGTGTGATGGGTGAGGAAGTGTTTGGAGGAGACCAGGAGAAAACTTGTGAGGTATGTGGCTTTCATCTGTATTATTTGTTTAAGCATTAAAAAATAAATCTCATATTTTTTTAAAAGTTGAAAATATTACTACTAATCAAAATAATTACAGCCACAACTTTCAGAGAGCTTGCGATGTGCTAGGCTCTATGCTAAGTCTTTTATGTTCATCATCTCACTTGATATCCTTTGTGTGCCCTTAACTCGCAATTCTCCCCAAACAGGAACAGCCTATTCCAGCACGGCTTATTCATTGCCTTGTAGCAGAATCAGTGCAAAGGGTTTATTTACATTCTTCAATTCCTAACCTGTCCTTTACCAGGGACTTCCCTGGAACTGCGTTATGCTCTGAGATAGTGACCGGGGCATTGTTCCCGAGCCCTGAGGAAATGGTGTTCCTTTTCTCATCATCCAAGGCCCGGCTCAGATGAAGGAGCGTAGGCTTCTTGGATTTATTGTAAGAGACAGCATCTTGGTTTTACCGCCTCCGGCCGTACTGCAGAGTGGAGAGTGACCCCAGCTCACCTCTGTGCTCTGCGTGTCTAGTTCTCGGATTCACCTCGGATCTGGTGCTGGCCATCCTGCCTGGTGGAAGCCAACTGGCCCTGCTCGTGTAGACGCCTGGAACGCTGACCACTGTTGTGAGAGAAGTGCGACACTGTGTTAGATGTCTTCCACTAAGCTCAATGCCGAAGGGAAAGCCAAAGAAGTAACCCCAGATTTTGCGAGTGGTCCATCATAGACGTGTTGATGCTCTTCAGGAGAATCTGATCCCTCGGCCTAACAGCAGGTGGGCACTCGGAGTTCTGTGCTTCAGCAGAGGCTGCAATTCTACCCCTGCCAATGAGCCACCGGGAGAAGGCAGTGGCCACTACACCAGGAATACTTTCGCTTTTTAAAGAACTTTCCCATCCTTCTCGCCTTCCTCTAAGGGTTTTCCCGTACACTTTGATTGCTGGTGGTATTTAGACATGCCGCTCTCTCTCCTCCGGGTGCACTCTAGGATTTGATCTAATTGTCCTGCTGTTCGAGCGTCACTCAGCGTTATTACTGGGAAGATGAATGGGACGTGGGTCAGGGTTCAGCAAGGAGGCATCTGCTCGCCTCCACCGCGGCGAGGAAGCACTCAGAGGCGATCTTTAACGACAGCTTGGAAAAGAGCCGCGGAGCGCAGGCTGTGCTCTGTCCTTCTGCAGCCGAGGTGACCAAAAACGGCTCCTTTTCTGGAGGAATATAAAACGAGTAAACAACAGGTAGGAATAATTCTTCAGGGAGTCCCCTGCTAGGGGCATCTTTTCTTCTGCAGGGGACAAACTGGGGTGGATTAGACAAGATCGTGATTAAAGAGGGAGGAGAAAATGGAAGGTTTTCAGTGGGTCCTCACCATTCGCCTGTTCTGCTCACAGGACAATTTCACCGAAGAAGAGTTTCCATTCCACTCGCAAAGACTCTCGCACGCAGCGTCTCCCCTGGCCTCAGGTTACGGCGCTGCAGGCTCAGGTTCTCTTACTGGACTCTCTTCGAGTTGACAGTTCTTCTACTTAAGCAAGCAGCCGAGTGCCACTTAGGAAAAGCCAGACTTGGTCTGGCCTTTGGCACGACTGGGACAATGGCCCCATTGTTCTTTGGCCTCCTGAACAGAGCCAACGTCTCCACCATTCAATTCGGCCACCAAGGGGGGTTAAGTGTGGGCTCCCCGGAGAGCAGACGCACCTCCCTTTACTCCCGCTTCGTTCCTCCGAAGAGGATCGTCGTGAGTTCCTTCCTCTCTGCCCTCCACCATCACACCTGCTTGCAGGACCCCAGTGAACGCTGCCCTTTCATGCTGTCCACAGGGTGAAACTTGCGAGGAAGAGAAAGAAACACAAGACAGTTTAGTTCAGGTTGTCACCTGAAGCTTATAGTTCTCTCTGGATGTCCGGGCAGACACGGCTGCCTACGGCCTCCAGCCCAAACACTCAAAATATCCAGGGCGAGGAGAGCCCGGCTTTACCTGGGCGAGCACTAGAAGGGCTCTCCTAGGGTGGGCGGGGATCCCGCCAGCCGCTGGCAGCGCCTCGGAGGCCCAGAGCCCCCCTTTGCAGTAGGGTTTCCCCGCGGCCGTCCGTCGTTCCGGGGACTCCGCGGGGCCCTGGCTGCTCGGGTGGGCGCGATCGCGCCGCCGCTCCGCCTAGCTCGCTCCCTGCGCTGCGCTGCGCTGCGCCCGGGCTCGCCGGCGAGCGCTCGGGGTCGGCTCTGAGCATGCGCGGCCCGGCGCCCTCCGCCTCCCGGCCCCTCCGCCCTCCCGCCACCCTTTTGCTCCGTTCCTTTCATTAAACAAACAGGAGATCCTGCAACCTGGACCCTGCGCGGGCGGCCGCGCCGGGGGAGGCGGCGGAGGAGGCGGAGAGCGGGATGCGCGCCAAGGGGGCTCTGTGAGCCGGCGCGCCCCGCCCGGCGCGCGCTCACACTCACACACCCGCACACTCGCGCTCACACACGCTCGCTTACGCCCGCGCCGCGCACTCGCCGGCTCGCTCTCCCACGCCGGCAGCGGGATGCAGCGGCGCCCGGGCAGCGGGTCTGCAGCCGCGGCCTGAGTGCCCCTCGCTGCCGGGAGCCGGACGCTCCAGTAGGGCGCCCAGGGGACGCTCCGCGCCGGAGGTGAGTGTGGCGGCCCGGGCAGCTGCGGGAAGCGGCTGCGCCCGGGGAGCTCGGGCAGGTCCAGACCCCGGCAGCGGGGCAGGTGGCTCGAGCGTTCGGGGTGCAGACGCGGGCAGCGCCCGGGCTGTGAGGGGAGAGGGCGACCCGGGCAGCGTCTCCCCCTGCGAGGTGTCAGATCGACCCAGCAGACAGCAACCGCCTCCCTGCTCGTAAACTTTCCTCTGCTGTCATCTGGGAAACGTGGAGACAAAGGGGGCGTGGAGGCGCTTGCGTCCGGTCCCCTCCTGCGGGCGTCCCCGCTGCGGCGCGAGCCGGAGCGCGTGGGTGGATGTGCGGCCGGGTCGCCCTGCTGGGAGCTGATGGCAAAACCTCCCCCCGGCGGGGCTGGGATTTCCCTGCTTCAGCTGTCGGCTTTGAGACTGATTTCTGCCTCCTGCGTGGGCACCTGCCAGCCTTTGCCTGCCCCTGCACCCCAGGGGCATAGTAGTAGTAGTGGTGTGTGTGTGTGTGCCCGCGAGGTAGGGGGTGTCACCAGCCGCAGGGGCATCGCTGGGCTTTCCGGCTCAGCACAGTGCCGGAGGCGCCAGGGTGAGGCTCCGGTCAGTGTGCGCTGAGTGAGGAGCCACCAAGAGCCGTCATCACCTCCTGGAAACCGGGCGCCAGGATCTCTCCGCCCCGGGGAAGGCGCGGTCCTCGCGCACCCCACAGCAGCACAGCGGCAGCGGCTGCGGCAGCGGTGACAGTGGCAGCTGGGGCTTTATATTTGCCCTGGGGTTTTATGACACACACGTGTGGAACATGTGGAGGATTCTTGGGTATTATTTTTCTTTGGTGAGATATCGTGCTTTTGGATTTCTGTTGTCGTGGGTTCTTTTTTTTTTGTTTTGTTTTTTGTTTTTCTTTCCTTTTAACCAGTTTGTAGGAAGAGGTATTTTGCCCCCTGGTATACATTATTTGGGAGACAGGCATGGTTCTGACATCTCCTCTGTCCGAGGAAGAAGGTCCTGAAAAAGGGGTTCCTTAAGATGCCAAACCCATTGGACTGGGTTAGCGTGTGGAGCGCCTGTCCACATCTGGGGAGCGCCTGAAATCGGAGGGCCCTTTGGAACAGATAAACCTCAGGCAGGATGTGAGGAGTCCACGACCAGGACAAAGGGGAGTAAGAGAAGAGGGACGGATAGAATATAGTTATTTAGGAGAGGGCTGGCCACGGGCCAACTGAAGAGAAAAGAGGTCAAGTGTGAGCAGCTTACACTCAGGTCAAGTGTGGGCAGTTTTCACTGTCCTTCTGTGGTTGGCAGCTTCTCCTCATGGAGGGGGATCTGGTTTGGCAACATTCACAATGTCACAGATGGGGCAGATCTCAATTATTCCCGAGTTTCCCTTCAGCATGATCATAAATAAGTTCTTTAGGCCTGGAAGTGCCTTGTGTGAAAGTTTCTCCATCTTGATATGTTTGTGCCTGGAAGGCAGTTTGAGCAGACATACATTTTTGGCTTTTTGTAGCACAGAGTTTGAGATTTGCAGGGAAGCCATGCGGAGGGAAGCTGGCCTGCAGGAGCCTGGGAGCTCGGACTCCAAACTCATGAGTGTGGTCCTCACGGGGGCTCTCCTCACTTTGAAAGGGCAGATGCAGGCCAACTCTCTGCTGCTGCTTCAGATGGCATCTCTTTGTGTTCTTAACGTTTTGTGACTTCCAGGTGGGTGAAAACACAAGGTACAGAGACCCATTTTAAAAAGTTCACACATGAATGAGGCCTTGACTCCTGTCAGCATAACCAAAGGGAGAGAAGAGAGGAGAAGAAGAGAGAGTCAGGGAGAGGGACAGAGAGACAGACGGAGACAGACAGAGATGGAAAGAGAAAGAGGTCAGGAGAAGAAAAGGAGAACTGGGAAAGGAATACATATTACTAAAACAGACTGGTTTTTCTGATTTTTAAAAGGATTTCATAGAAGAAATCTGAATATAATTTTTTCTTTTTCAAACAGCTAGTGAAAACCTTTCCAGGAATACTTTCACATTGAAATTGGCATGGGGGGTTAAAAATAATTGTCAGCATATGTCCTTTTTTATTTCTTAGTGAATATTCTCATCATTTTCATAGCAAATCTTGGCAAGAAAATATCAAGAATTTTTTTATTTGCTTTTACTAGAGTTTTAAAAATGCTTTTTACTAGAGTTTTTACTTGCTGCTGTGATATATTTATTCTCCCATCTGTAAGATCTATATGATTTATTTTGATCATATTCAAATTCTATTAACAAGTATTTATTTACTGCATGTCCTGTATTCAGCACTGGAAGCCATATAAAGTCTTATAACATAGTTCTGACTCTCAGTCAATTTACTATCTAGTTGTAAGTACAAGATTAACAAATGAAATAACTAGAATAAAATGCTTCTCTACTGTATTGTAGCTCAACATACGTGCTATGCATTCCATCTTTTCCTAGATTTTCTCAATGTCTAGGAAACATGTGTCAGCACTTACTATGTATTCGAGCTTGGAAGAGAAAACAATAGGAAGTAAAAAATGGTGCCTGGCTTCATGAAGGGAGACACAGCAGGGTGTTAACTAGTTATGAGTTGGTCTGACTAACTGTCATCATTGCCTAGTAAACCAAACGCCAACAGTACGTAAGTTAGGTCTTGTTCCCGTTGGGATCTGAGCAGGTGGCCTTTGAGATATTTGGGGGAACAAAAGGTCTTTGCATGTAGGAAAAGGGTAGAAGGGACATTCTGGGTGAAAGGAGTATGTGAGGGTGTTGATAAGTTGGGGTCACCGTAAGTCGTCCTGTGGCTGGAGTCAAGGGAGCTGAAGAGCACCTGAGTGATGCCAATCAGCAGCTAAGGTGTGGAATGAGGCTCTGGCTGGTGCTGTGGCCCGGGTACCATGGAGGCGTGGAGGGAAGGCCTCCAATGAGAGAAGTTGAGAAGATTGAGGAGGTTTCTTGGAAAGGTTGACATGAGCAATGTCTAGAATGAGAAAGAGGGAAAATACCATGGAAGGACTATCACTCTGTGTGGTGACAGCGAGAGTGGGGGGTCGGTCAAGCCAGAAAAACAAGCAGGGACAAGCAGTGACCGGAACTGTCCCGAGCAAAAAAGCCGCAGTGTCACGCAAAAGGCTGAGAACATTTGAAGGCTGGAAAAATCGACCATAGAATAGGAGTTGCACTAGATGACTGCACAGTGATGACTGTGACCCAAACGTGGAGGAGGAATTGGAGGTGGTGATGCGGAGGCCGGGAGCCCGTTGTGGAAATACAGGTGTGAAATGGTTGGGGCGGTAGCGTAGGTGTGCAGAGGAGGAGAAACACCTGGGATGCAAGTGAGAGGAGAAAGGCCTGCTGGTGTCCAGGGGTCTTGTTCTAGGTGTTCCTTCCTCACCCTCTATTCATTTACTGCTATTCATTTACTGTGTTTGCCTACTACTTCTATTTGTTTGCTGTATGGTGAAGACAAGGCATCCACAGCTGAGTCTACAGCATTTGCATTGGCTTGGTATGGAGTAGGCCTCAACAAGTGTTTGTTGAATAAATGATTAAGTGATTGGATGGGAATCCAGTCACAAAGTGACAACTGTGCGTCAAAATAGTGGCAGTTAAACCATCACACTTCCATTTCTTCAAGGTGATCAACTTTGGGAAGTCAGTGAAAAGTGTTCTGGGGAGACCACAGTTAATGACAAAGACACATTTTCTTCAGTCACCTGCACCAAGAGCACCTGTAATCCAAACTGTTACTAGGAAATAACACTGGAATATAATATTTTATATTAAAAATATGACCATGGGGCCGGAGATTTAGCTCAGTGGTTCTGGCTCCTGCTTCGCAAGTGCAAGGTCCTGAGTTCGATCCCCAGTAACCACATACAGTATTGGGCATGGTGACTCACGCCCACTAGCCATCAATACCACATACCACAGTGCCAGGTGTGGTGGCTCACGCCTGTAATCCCAGCACTCGGGAGGCAGAGGCAGGAGGATTGCTGAGTTCAAGGCTTGCCTGGGCTACACAGTGAGCTCAGGGCCAGCCTGAACTACAAAAGTGAGACCCTGTCTCAAAAAAAAAAAAATGACCATGTCTGGAAAGCAACAGTAATTACACAATTAATTAATGATATGTGGTAGGTTGGCAGTAAATGTGAATCCCTTTTTCTTATCCCTTGCCAAAATTTCTAGGTTTCATGTACTTTGTAAGAAGTATTAAAATAAGCTGAGAATGGGGAGAGGGGTTGTAAACCATAAATTCTCAGGGAGAAGCTTATAGAAGCTTGGAATCCTGGGATGTGGGCCCGGCCACTCATGTGCTAGACCTTAGCCATGCAGCCCCAAGAGTTAGGCTCCTTCCAGAACCAATCCAAAGCATGCCACGTTCCAATCTGAAAACACAAGGGTGAGATGTCAACACAGAAAAAAGTATAGTGAGTTTGCAGATTTTCTATAGGAGGTGAGGAGAAGGAGCCAAAGACAGCACTTTGAGTTTGCCACTGGGTAGATGGTGGCAGAGGACCAGGGAGGGAGGACTGCTCGGGAAGTTGAAGGGCTGAGGGCTACTATGCAGGAGGTGATTTTGCAGCAACCCTGGAACATCGTGGAAAATACTGGGACAGATGGGCCCAGGACAGGATGGCTTCACAGGCAGCAGCAACTATTGTTCATATAAAAGAGATAATAGAAAAATCAAGAAGTCAGAGAGCTACAGACTAAATACCAGCATTTAGCAACACTGAGGGATAAAAAGAGACAAACAGGCTTTGCGGTAAAGAACAGAGGATGGGAATTCTCAGACAAGATGGAAAAGAGTTGACAGGAAGAAGCCTCGAGGACTTCACAGAAGCAATGCGGGGTGGGCCTGAGTCAGTGTTCACGTGTGGGATCTCATTCCGCGCCACCGCATGGGGGACTCCTTTCTTCACCTTGCAGCTGAGGCTGCCGAGACAGTTTTAACTGAAGAGAGACCAAAGGGATTGAAAATAGGGAACCAAAGAAAGACAATGAACGAGAGTCCTCTAGTGTTGGTAGGAAAGCAGGTTTGGCACAGCAGTGTGTTCCAGACCTCGGAGGGGAATGGAGAGAAGAAAATCCAGACAATGCACAGCCATCAGTCCTCTTTAAAGTCTGCCGGAGAGGCGTGGGGCCATTGAGAAAAGGTGGAGTGACCTTCAAGGAAGTTCTTATCAAAGAGGAACAGGTGGGAAGGAGCTCTAGGAGAATATAAAGTGTGAGGAAGAGCGCAGGGGAAAAGAAGCGGGAGGATTCCTTGTCTCAAGAGCACGGAAAGAAGAACTGGGAGCATATATCAAGGTGCCGTTCTCTTTACTATTAAGTGATTGAGGTGTTTCCTGCAGCCTGGAGAATTCAGATCCTTGATTGTCCTAGAAATCTAAGGTTCCCTTTAAGGGCCTAATGGTGTCACTTGGGCATACAGGCTGATGAGCCTTGTGCTGAAGCACGATGTTGGGAACACAGGCTGTAGCATTAGTCCAGGTGTTACCTGAATAATCTGAGATTCTGAATTAACTGAATTCTTAATTTTAACTCTGCCACATAATCAACGGTAACTTTGGAGCACTCTGTTAACTCCTCTGTGCTTTCCTTTACCTCTTTGCTGAAAGCAATGATAATAACATAGTAGAACCCATAAAAGGATGTCGATTAGATGGGTTCAATATTCATACAATTTGGCACAGAGTAAGTGCTCAGTAAATGGTAGATATGGTGGGTGGCAACAGGTTAAACATATAAAGCTTTGGCTTTGTGCCTGGGTCTCTAGAGATGGTGTGCTTCGATGTCTATTAAAGTATTTTTGGTTGGTTATAGACAGCTGGTTCTGATTCCATCTTCCTGAATAAAAGAATTAAATCAGCAGACACACATATGGCAGGGGTAGATGAACTTGATTGTCACAATTGTATGGGCATTAGACTTGTAACCAGTTGTCTGCCAGTAAATTTTCCTAGTTGTCCATTCCTCACACCTGCCTGGAGAAGATGAAAGTTTGCTCTCCTAAGGATCATCTTTATGTTCTTCCTACTCGTGGGGGGTCATGCAATAGGTACTTACCTATTTAGCAAATCATTTTCATAGAAATAACTGAATGTATTAATTATACTATACATCTAGACACAAGCTATCACAAGCATTGTGCAAACACAGTGCTGGTTCTTGTCTCTATTTAAAATTTTAGTATTTTATTCATCACTGATGTATGGCATCATGATTTTTCTTCCTGTGGTACCAGGGATTGAACTCAAGCCTTTTGCATCCAAAGTTGGTGCAGTACCACTTGAGCTAAATCTCCAACCCCTATGATTTTTAAAATATTGCATTAAAGTGTTTCTATTAACTACTGATTTTTTTGCCTCAATGTGTCTCACTTATCTGACTTTAGTTCCAGCTCTACTTTGCCCATAAATTGGTAGGAAGGATATTTCCTTGTCTTCCAACTCTGTCATAAGCTTGTCACACCACTGTGTATGGCAAGTATCCTCACTGAAAATAATAAAGAAAGTACCATTCAACATGGTGGTAAGGCTACTGCTTACATGCTTCATGATCTAGTTGAGTTATTAAGCGGCAACACTTCATTCCATTAAGAGCAAGACCAAAAAGAGAAAAATGAAGAGCACACAAAAGTTTTTTCTATCTGTCATCTATCTGCTTATCTCTCTGTTTTAGGGCTAGAGGGAAATGTAGAGAATGTCTAGACTAGTTCCTTCATCTACAGATTAATTTATATATGAGGTTGTTTACTGTATTTTGGAGGTATTTTTTGAAGACTTAGGGTAGAAAAAAGGAGACAGCCTGTCCACTCTTAAATTTGGCTGGTCTTGGCTTATAAGACTGCTACCTTGTTCTGATTCTAGGTCCGAGGTAGAATAACTAAGTACAGCCATTTCTAGTGGGGGAGGAGAGGCAGGGAGAGAGAGAGAGAGAGAGAGAGAGAGACAGAGACAGACAGACAGACCAGCAGACAGAGAGGGAGAGAGGAAGACTGACAAAGAGGGAGGCGGGGAGACTATCAAAGAGGGAGAGAGAGAGAGAAAGAGGAAGAAGAAAAGGAGAGGGGGAGAGAAAGAAAAAGAGAGGAGGAAGAAGGAAGAAAAAGGAACGTGAATGGAATAGAAAGGAGAGAGGTGAAGGAAAGAAACTTTGAGTGAGTAGCTACTAGATATCAAACAAGGTACTACTGTGGGCTATCAAAAAGACTTTACATGCATTATCTAAATTTCTATAACTCAGCAAAAACAGTTATTGATGTTCCCATTTGATCTGAGAAAATCAAGACCCAGAAAGTTGAGCCAGCTTAGCCCAGCTCTCTGAGCTGAGGAAGACTCTAGCCCAAATTGGAGTCAAAAGCCTGGGTTCATCCCACTTCATCCTAATTCTCTGGGCTTGGAATTTCAGATGGTCATGTAACTTTCTCTTCCTCTGTGAGACTTAAGTGACAGGCTTCACTTTCCTCGGTGTTAACTGGATGAGAAGTCGGCAGTCAACTCTGCATCCTGCTGATACTTTGTCCTCATGTGGTACATTTATCTTTTCCTATTCACCAGCAACAATTTGCAGAAGGGATACATACATATAGGAAATAAATATTCTTGCTTGTGTGACTATCATAAATTCATACATGACATAAAAGTACATATTTTATATTACTCTCATTACCTTAGAAAGGCTTTTTCTTTGGGTATTATGGCATGAAGTGTTCTAGAAATGCTCACAGACACAGGCTGATGAGAAAAGTGGTCCTGTTGACTGGAGAAAATCTGTCATCAGGAGGGGTAATGTGTTTGCAGCCTGACTGTCAAGTGTTTCTAGAATGCCCTTTTTATTGAGGTCTCTGATGAGAACCATGGAGCAGTGGTCCCTCATCAACATTTAAGTTCAATGAAATACATAATCAAGTGGAATCGGATACGGTTAACAAGGATAGTGTCTGGTAGAGTGCTGCTGTTCATCTCAGCAGCTCTACAAGCTGAGCATGCTTTATCATTATTCCCATCTTCTATCCTTTGCTAGCTATCGCTTCCAGGCAAATCTGCACACTCAGATGCTCTCATAATCAGCCCACAGCTTTCTCTCCTGGGGCGGGGGGGGGTCACAGGAATGGAAGAAAGAAAATGAGGGTAGATCTTTTCATTCACATTTATATTAACAGGACAAAAACCTGTAAAAACTGTATTTTTTTTTTCCTGCAGTGAACAAGCAATCCAGTATTCTCTGTGGCTTTGAAAAAGTCTTTGATTTTTTTTTCTGGGTTGATTTATAACATGGGGACATAGTTTCTGGCCAGGCCAGGTAGTTTACAGTAATAAGTTTACTGTGTTCTAGAAATTTAAAAATTAATAACTGATTGTATAGGTGCTATAATGATATACACTACGCATCTACCACAAAGGGCCTTTGGTAGGTTCTACCAAACCTACCAAATCTACCATAATTTTCCCTAAAATTTCAGGTGAATCTCTTTCTCTTTAAACCACTGCCAATGTCCTTCAACTTTTTCAAACTGTTAGCATTTGCATATTTGTTTTTAAAAAAATGAATCCATACTTTACATATTTTTACTATTTAGTGTTATAATTTTAACTAGAAACAACTTGTTTTGATTAGTAAATATTTTTAAATGTTACTAGTGTAGGTGAAGGATGAATACTATTTTTCATCTTAAAATAAAAAATGACTAACAACTTTCTGAGCATCTTTTAGAAGTCACGTGTCATACCATATGTTTTTTGAAGAATTCACATTTGAGCAAGGGGTAAAATAATGAAAGTGCTAACTTTGAAGATAATGCATAGCAACAGCTGTCAGTTTTTCTTGATTCACAAGATTGCCAAAAGGGATAGCTTCTTTCAATTGTGTCATTTGCCCCACTGAGAAACCTGAAGTCCATTGAGATTAACTGACTTGCCCAGGGTCTCACCACTGGTGACTAAAGAGGCTGAGATGACAGATTCTTTTCTTGCCCATTAAGCTAGCACTGACACCATTCCACTTGACTGCTCCAAATAAGAGAGAGGGGACTGGGGAACTTACTTCACGGACACTAATTTAAGCAACAAATCCCTGTCAAATTGAAATTTAGGCTTTGTCTAAATCTCCACCCAAAAGCTGCTACAATAATTGCCTTTTCCTCTGTGTTAGTCAGCTTTCTATTGCTGGGAGAGAATACTTGATATACACATCTTAATGGAGAAAAGGTTTATCTCGGCTCATGGTTTCAGAGGTTCAGACCATGGGTAACTGGCCCTAAGGCAGAAATGTCATGGTAGGAAGGCCTAGGAGAGGAAAGCTCACTACATGGTAACTGGGAAACAGGGAGAGAGCCTGAAGAGTAATGCAGTCCTCAAATGCCATGGCCTCAATGACCTATTACTTCCAACTAGATCCTACTAGGATCAGGCCGATCCCCTAGTCTTTCTAATCTCCAATCTTTCATTTGTGAGCTAGAGATATTCATGAATATCTCTCCTCTTATATAAATTATGTAAGGAATGAGTAATTTGCCTTAACAGAGAGTCTAGAACACCATAAGTGTTAAAGAAAGTGTAGCTGTAATTATCTTCCATTGTTTATGATATACCCAAGATTAACCTTTAAAACTATTGGACAGCAAGCTTAAAATTCTGGTTGATCACATTTTCCTCTTAACACTTTATCTCCTTTGAATGGAATTAAGACAAATTAAAAAGTTGAAAATATAACTTTTGCCACTGTCCCCCAAATTGTGTTAGGTCTTCATCAGATATCACTTTTAGCCACTACTGACCAATCAGCCATGGAATTCAGAAGCTCAGCAATGTATGACTGATACATCAAAACTCTACTTTAAAATTATATCTGTCCTCTTTCATTGCAGTATTCTCAGAGAAATGCTTGAGAATTTGTGAAAATGTGTACCTTCCTTAAATGAAAATATGGCATTATTCATCTCTGTTGGTTTAATTTGTGGTTTAAATTTCTTATTATTTTTTTACTTGTAGTTATTTAGATGTAGGCTTCCACATGTGCTTGCATGGAATCCTGGAATCTGTGCTAAGAATCTCAGCCTCGCACTCCATGCTAGGCTCCCTTTTTCACACTACATAACACAGCAGCCATCCTCGCCTTTCCAGGGGACTGTGGGGATGTACCCAAGATAGAAGCCAGTTGGGTCTGAGCTGTGGCTGTCCTGGGAGCTGGGGCAGAGAAGGTAATACTGATGCTCATCAAACTTCCCAAGCATACTTTCATTATAGGTATTTGCATTTGTTAATGCCATCTGGAAAACCTGCTTTGCAAAAGTTTATATATCTCGAGTGTTATCAGACAGGCCTTCCCTGATAACTCCAAAACACTCATCCCATTAATCTTTATCTCTTTCCTCCAATTTGTATTTCTTCATTAGTAGGATAAAAACCTTTCTGTATATATGTTTACTTGCTTATCTATTTGTCATCTTTCTCCCTCAGTAGAATACAAACATAAGAAGATAAGAGATTCTGGGGTTTTTTTTGTCTTTGTTACTTCTCCAAAACCCAGAAGAGTGCCTGTCACACTCTAAATTTGCTGGATAAATGAATTAGAAAACAGAACAGTGTTTTTAGAGCAGCTCTAAACAACAGTAGCAATCACCAGCTTCAAAAAGCAAAAGCAAGAAAGCATCTCAAAATGTGAGATGGTGCCAGAGATTCAGTGTAAAACGAGACTTCTTTTTTTAAATTGAATTCTTTATTGGTACAATTTATATACATCTCACAATCACACACAACATTGGGGAATTTGTACAATATATGACACAAGTTAATTCTCATTTTTACCCATATCCCTACCCACCCACACCTCCCCACCCTCTATATACATGCTCTTTTATTTTCTTTCCAAATCAAATTTATTCCTTCCCCTCATTACATTCCCACACCAAATTTCCTATGGAAATTTCCCATTCTACAAAAATTGTCATGCTTTCTAGAGCTCATTTGCATCTACAGGTGCTCATGTCAAAAAGAAGATCCGGTATTTGCCTATCTGTGATCTATTTATTTCACTTATTAGTGTATCCTCCAGATGTCTCCATTTGCACATAAATGAATCAATCTTGTCATTCTTTATGGCATAATAATACTTCATTTTACTAAAAAACCACATCTTCTTTATCCAGTCTCCAGTTGATGGGCATTTGGGTTGTTTCCAAGATTGAGCTATCACGAACTGAGCTGCTATGAACAAGGGTGTACATTTGTCTTTCCAATGTGGTTTTTAAAATTCTTTTGGGTATATTCCTAGCAGGGGGATAGCAGGGTCAAATGGGACCTCCAATCCTAGTTTTCTGAGGAATCTCCACACTGACCTCCACAATGGTTGCACAAGTCTGCAATCCCACCAACAGTGGAGAAGGGTTCCTTTCTCCCCAGACTTCTAACCTAAAGAAGGAAATGAGGCTCAAGGCAAGAGGTTGGTCGAACAGGACTAACCTGATCGAGGCAGAGTGTTTCAGCTACAACTTTTGGCTTTCTGGTATGCGGGACCCTGGTAGGAAGGGTACATGCCAGGCTGCTTACTTAAACATAAAACGTTTGGCTTCACTCTGGGCAAATGGAATCATTAAAACATCCATTTAAATTGAGCCGAATTCTGCATCCTTCCTCTACCTACCTGGGAGAAGATGTCCAATTTTCGGCATGCAGTTTATAGAGAAGACATATAAAGACACAGTGTAGTGCTGCAACAAAATTAACTAATGGGACACAGATGAAGGAATGAAAGAAAATACCTTTGGGAAATTTGGTGTGGGGATGTAATGGAGGGAAGGAATAAATATGATTCTGAAAGAAAATAAAAGAGCATGTATGTAGGGGATGGGGAGGTGTGGGTGGGTGGGGATATGGGTAAAAATAAGAATTGACTTGTGTCATATATTGGTACAAATTCCCCAATGTTATGTGTGATTGTGAGATGTGTATAAATTGTACCAATAAAGAATTCAATTTTAAAAAAAAGAAAATACCTTTGGAAAACCAAAAACATTTAGCATATATACCTTATCTTTACGTGTGATCCATTATTGAGGAAATATAAATTTGTATAGGAAATCTAGCTATTTTGAAATTTTTAAGTAAGAGCTTATTCCTGGTTATGAGGTTTGGATTTGAGTGAGAAGTTAGCTTCTGTGTAGTTTTTGTGTCTTTGTGGTCTAGGTTAAAGCAGCCAAAGGTAGCTCTGTGGAAGGCTGTAGATCTGTGGAGCTGTGGGATTCCCGAACTTTTGCCTGGCACTTCTCCTGGGAAGCATGTAGTAGCATGGCAGTACTGGCTGAACATATAACCTCTGGTCTTGATCTCTGTGGATTTTTTAGAGAACAGTCATTAGAAGACATGTGATTCCCTTGAGCAGAAATTTTCTCTCATTTAAATATCATTTAAATATGGAAGAAATTAGCCAAAGTAATGGGAGAGAAATATAAAATTGAAGTTTAGCTATATTAAGAGAAAATATGATCCTGTACACTCTTGAGAGGTGTCAACCTTTTGAAGTGTCATCAGGAAGTGTAAGGCAAGTAGTGACAAGCTAACCTCTGTACCTTTGCAATAAATAGAGCTTATATAAATAGAACTAAAAGAAGAGAAGTTTAATCATTCAGAAGTGGGGGAGTAGGATAGCCTGACATTACAAGAAAGTTAGCACTGCTAGAGAATAAATCAGGATTTACCACATAATGAGTAGCTTTTCCAAATAGGGAACCTGGAGAAGAAAATTCTATCATAGCCCTTCACCAAAGGGTCTATGCCTGCTTCCCCCAGGACTCTCATCTTTGGTGTAAATCTTTGTTCTTCTACCTTTTTCCTTGAAGTTAGAATCCTTTATGGTTGAGCCAAAGGGAGAGTTTGTAAGACTAGGACTCTTCTTCCTTTTTGTTTTTCCTTTAGATGATATGTATGGATTGCCTCAAGACAAATTTCTACCTGAGAATTTTTCTGGTCTACTAAGTCCATCTATGGCAAGGAGATCTATCTGCCATTATCTTATTTTTCTCTCTCTGTGATAGTTTATCCCCAACCTATCCAGAAAATGTTAGTAAGTTTCCTTCATCCAAGACCACAACAAGACTCTTGAGAAATCACCTTAATCCTAAAAAATAGTTCTAAATTATTCCTTCATTTGAATTTAGCTTAATAACTTAATAATTGTATTTTTGCCCAAAAAAGTAATGGAATATAATTCTCTGGATATTATTTTATAAATTAAAATGACTTAGTATTTTTAAAATGTGAGTAAAATATAATAATCATTTTACCATCGGAGGAGAAGAAACAGAAACTTCACCCCATCTTCTGCTCTGTGTGGACTCCACCCCAGACTTTCTCTTCTGACATTTCCTTGGTCCTCTGGCCCTTTTAGCTGCTGTTCCCTTTCTTTTGTCTTTGTCCATTCCCTTACTCTTCTGAGACAACCCTTTTTACCCATCCCTAATGTGGGATTCCTGTCCTTTCCCCTAGACAACTTGGCAATATATATTGGTGCTCTGGAGAGAGCATAGAGATAATCTGGAAATGGTGGGATGTAGTGGAAAGAATGTGAAGTTTCAAGCCAAAGATCTGAGTTTGAGTCTCAGCGGTATCACTGTGTGGTCTGAGAATTATCTTAACTTTGCTGAGATTTAATTGCTTCACTTGTAAAATGAAGGCAAAAGTATTTCAAAAAGAATTACTTTGAGATAATGTACAAGAGGATATAGTCTACAGTCTTTATAAGTACTCACTACTAATATGTTATTACTAATTCTTCACCATCATTTCATAAAGGAAGATGAAATAATTCTTCCAGTTTAAATTGCTACTGCTCATTTGTCAGCTGGAGACCAAAGCATGGTGTGTGAGTCTGATGAGAATTCATCTGCCGGTTGAGAATATAAACCACCGGGATCAAATGTGTTTGTGTTCAATATGAGTAGATTTTTGTGAGATAAACATAAATGGCATGCCTGCAGGAAGTAATTTTGCCTAATTTTCTAAAAATTGCTTACCTGAGCCTCTTACGTTTTATGCTTATTGTGATCCCTTTGACTATGTCTGAGATTACTCAAAGGAGTGAAGAAGGTTCTTAACCTTTATTGTAAAACTGTAAATAGGTAAAAATGGGGGCTATTTGCAAGAGGAAAACAGGAAGAGGAAAGGGAGCAGATATGCCAGATATGGCTGGGTGGTTTGAAGTACTGAAGTCAGTGTCAAAGTTAGGGTCCACGTTGAACAACAAAAAGCATTTTGAGAAAAACCGCCATGAAAATCCAAGTACATGAATAGTCAGGATAAATCCTGAGTGGGTTGGCTGAGGTTCTGATGTTTAGGTCATAGTTGAAACTGGACATAGTCCTCTTTTCTTATTATTTTATTTATTTATTTATTTATTTATTTATTTATTTATTTATTTATTTATTTATTTATTTATGAGACAGGGTCTCGCTTTGCAGTTCGGGCTGGCTCTGAGCTCACTATGTAGCCCAGGCAAGCCTCGAACTCAGCAATCCTCCTGCCTCTACCTCCCGAGTGCGGGGATTACAGGCATGAGCCACCACACCCGGCTTTTTTGAATTTTTAGACATACTTAAGTATGCTGTAAATGTTTGTTGGATAGCTGAATAAGTGGCAGTATATTAAATGAGTGGAAATGAAGGACTAAGTGAATCAAAAGAGCAATGAATGATTCTGAGCTTTTGGGTGTTGGAAGCTGGACCCTTAATTGGCAACAGATAGGGAGAGGGGCTGGTAAAAATGCACTGGATTAGAGGTCCAAAAGATTGCTTTAAAGAAGTACATTCTAGGCAAGACAGGGTCAGACCAGAGGCTGTCTCCAAAGCCATGCAAGGGAGAAGCAGTAATATCACCTGATGCCTGGAGGGTTTTGATACCATTGCACTATCCCAGGGATATAACAAAGAACAATAGGAAGCCTGGCTCCAGACTCCTATAGACAATGTTCAGATATGATTTACTAGCTTTGACCTGGGCAAGATAGTTAACCTTTCTAATATGTTTCCTCTGAAAATGGGCTCATAACAACGACCTAATGACTACTGGAAGGGATACTTGAGCTGCCTATAGATCTCCTAGCACATCGTTTGATCCAACACATGTCAGTTGTCTTCCTACTGCCTTAATTTTGGATTATAAAAATACAGAAATATCAGCAACATCCTTAGGATATAGACCTTAAAAGCCAAGAAAGATTCACAACTTCTTTTGGCATTACAGAAATTTGTATTAACTAGCTAACATTGGTTTGTTTCTACAGGATATGAATTACTTTATTTTTGGTGGTTTGTTTTATTTGGTTTTGTTTTTGAGACAGGATTGCACTATGTAGTTCACTAGTCTTGAATTCACTGTGAATCCCAGCCTGGTCTTGAACTCCTGGTGATCCTTCTGCATCAGCCTCACAAATACAGGATTATAGGCATGTGCCACGATGCCTATTTGGTGTTTTTTGAGACAGGGTCCAGCTATATCTGGCTATGGATAGCCCTGAACTCACTATGTAGTTCAGGCTGGCCTTGAACTCACTCAGGACAATCCTTCCGCTGCAGCCTCCCAAATGCTGAGATTACAGGCATGTGCCCCCACCACCAGCAAAATTGACGTTCCTATGTATCTATGTGCATCTAAGTGTGGTGTCCAAGGACCTGTCAGACACATGCTTCACTTGTCTGTATCTTTCCTCTTAATTTCCCCTGGGTGTCTGAATCTTATTTTCCCTTGTTTTTGTCTGTGCCATTTCTTTGCCCATTCTAGACACCCCTGATTGTTGGTCCCTGATGTAGGAGTCCACAGCCAGAGTTCACTATACCATCTTCACTCCTCCCCAGTGTGGCTGGAAAACTGCTGAGTTCTAGGTTTCGTTTCCCATCATCTGTCCCAGTTCTTCTTTATCTCTCTAGTTCTTACAGAATCTGATGGAAACTTCATTTTCTCTCCCAGGATTTTCTCAACCTGTAGTTTATTCTTGATATTAGCAATATTACAAATCTTTGTACTTATTTCATTTTAACCATGGTTAATCTCATCTTGGCTATGTGACCCCACTAGTGCGTGGGATCTGAAGACTCCCTCTTACAAGTCACTTTGCTCTCTCTACATGACTCTTTCCTTCCCCAGAACCACCACAGTTTGAGTCATCTGCTCCCTTGAGATGCCCTTCCTCCCACATCTAGCCCTTTTACTCATTTCTTGCCTTCTAGATGATGAATTTTTTGCTCCTTTCTTCCCCCAAAGTCCCTGTAATTCTTTTCCTGGGCTGTCCTGGGCTCTCGTGTTTCTGATTTGAAGTTACTTTCTGCACTTCCACATCGCTGTGGATCAGAGCTGGTTGCAGAGTAGGCGGCCACTGAATGACTTAATCTACCCACTGAAAAATGAAACTGCACCAAATACTTCTGAGCACTGTGCATAGCAAATTGTCTTTTCTCCAGTGTTTAGTTGTCCTGCTTTCTCGCCCCACATTGCCGGGTGGCTGTTCTTTGGTTTGAGTCAGGAAGATGCCATTCCCTCATCAGCCCCAACAGCCTCCCTTCTTTTCTCTCAGTAACATCCTTCGGTTTTCCTCTCCTTTCCCTGTTCATCCACATTGAGGCCAGCATGGCTCCTCCCTCATATCTGGATTTCTTTCTTTCTTTGTGTGTTGTATTAAGGATTGAATCCAGGGCCTCACATTGTACTATGTTCCCTGTTGTATGTATGTATGTATGTATGTATGTATGTATGTATGTATGTATGTATGTATGCTGTATATATTTGTTTGTAGACAGGGATGCCTTATTGACCTGAAATTTGCTAACCTGCCTTAGCCTCCTTGAGTGCTAGGATTACAGGTTTGGTTCATTATGCCTGTCTGCTTTCTTCTCCTCTTCCTCTTCCCCCTCCTCCATCCTTTTATTACTATTTTACATTGTAAGACAAGGCCTTGCCAATTTTGTGACATAGTCTTGATCTTGCAGTCATCTTGCCTTAGCCTCTGGCATAGCTGGGATTACAAGTGTATACTACACACACAGACATACTTCCTATCTTTGAGCAGCACTCTAATTTCATTTTCTTCTTGCTCATTTTGATTGCTACCATGTTTCTTGAGCTAGTAATCATGGTTAGGTATTATTGAGGTCTTTAGAAACTGAGTCTGTATTAGTGAGAAAGTATTTTATTTAGTTGAAGTGAATTTTGTAATTTTCCTCAAATTACACCATAGTGGTGGAACCAGCATACTCCATAGACAAAGCTCAGTGAATCATCACATATTGTACACAAGGGTTAAAATATTCCACTCTACCTTGTAAGTATGGGAACTTATTATGTATCAGTTAAAAGATAGTAAAGAAATTTAATAGAGTGAATCCCCTGCTTCTTAATGCCATTTGTTAGGCTTAGAAGTCATTTGGTCCAACTTCATTTGTTCTTTTTTGTGTGTGTTTCTCAAGAATTATGTCAAGAGAAATGTGTCAGAGAAGCAGCTCCATAAATAGATCATTACTCACAGGGAGAGATGCCAAATGGCCTTGTTCTGTGTCCAAGAAAACACTGGGACTCCTGAAAAGCAAAATGAAAAATGAAACCGAGCTTATCATTTCATTGGGAAGAAAATAGGCAGAGACATAAGATGGCACGATTCTCCATCTAGGAAGCATTCAAAGAGGAGACACCAGGCTTGCTCTGAGCTAATTAAAAGCCACAGGGGTCCTAGTGCCCAGGTCTTCTAAAACCAATATAAACTTACTGACTTTATTCTACCTTCCAACGAGACATCACAGGGGAATACATCACTGTGGGATACATCACAGAGGAATACATCCAGGAGAAATGGGACTCACAAGGAGAGAGTAAGTCACAAAGATCCAGAGTTCACTGTTCAGGAAAAAGTTTATTTTTCTCCAGGTAAAATATATAATGTGATGCTGTCTCATTTTAGAATGTTTCTTAGAGACATTGATTTTTATGATAGGAAATATGCACATCTCCAAATGCATGTGCACTGAATTCTTGTACTCTAATAGTCACAAACCCTCTGAGGCCAGATGTTCATTCAGAGCTGTTCTGTAGACTCACTGGTCATTCACTGGTCCATGTGAGTAGTGAAATCTTAAAATACAGAAAAACTGCAGCAGGAGAGGTGGCTCAAAGTGGGCTAATCAACATAGGGTCTAAAAGCACTATGTGAAAAGAAATAGGCAATAGTAAAATAAGCTAAATGTGAGAACAAGAACATAAAATACAAATAAGTGCATCAAGGGATACAGTTCAACTGCACTAATGGTGGAGAAATAAGAGCTTTTTCACAGTGTCAGTTAACAATTTAGAAAATGGAAGCAAGCAGGTTAAAAACTTGTCTGGGTAATGCAAATGCTTAAGGGCAGAAATAGGACTTGATATGTGGTAGGGCACCTGAGTTGGCATTCTGAGTGACTGGTTTACTCTTGCTCAAGCAATGTAGTGATGGTATTGAAAATCCTATTTTGTATACAGGCAAGATAAAAATAACTACCCACACATACACACACACACACACACACACAAACACACACACGGCTTCCTTAACATTGTCTTTTCATAGGTTTCCTTTTGCCTCTGTAAATTCTTATTTTCAGTTTACTTTTCTAGTTTATCTGACTCCATCTTCCCTAAATGTTGATGTTGCCAATCTCCATTCCCTACTCTCCGTAATGCTACTAGTGTTTTTCCTTGCCACTATCACTTTGACTATATATTTTTTACTTGTATCCTAAATGGCTTCTCGCCTATGTTCCTCTAGTTCTTTGTAACTACTGCTGTCTGATCTGTCTGTCTGTCTGTCGGTCTTCCTGCCTGCCTGCCTGCCTGCCTGCCTGCCTGCCTGCCTGTCTGTCTGTCTGTCTGTCTGTCTGTCTGTCTGTCTGTCTGTCTGTCTGTCTATCTATCTATCTATCTATCTATCTATCTATCTATCTATCTATCTATCTATCTATCTATCTATCCATCTATCCATCTATCATCTATATCTATCATCATCATCTATCTTCTATCTATATCATTATCTTTCATTATATCCTTAATCATTATCACCTCAAACATATACTATTGCTCAGTACTTCTTCATGAAATCAAGGCTCTTTGTTCTGATACTTAGTATCTGCTACCAGTAAGCCCCAGATACTTCTTCACCATTGTATTTCCTACTTGCTGAATCTGCATCAGAATTCTTACCTTTCTTCAAGCATGCTCTGGATCCTTCTGCTCCCACATCTTAGGATGTCTTGTCCGTCCTTTAACTGACCCTCAGAGCTTACTAACCCTTTTGTCTGTTCAGATGCTTCTCATCAGAAATATTGTCTCCTTAACTTGCACATTGCACTTTGTACTTCTACTAGTCTTTGTCTCATTTTTCTCTTTGTAGCTATTTTATATTTGTGTTACTCTCTTGAACTAACCCTGCATTTTTTTGAAAGCAGGTAGATGTGTATTATTTAATTTAGATATGGAGAGATAGTGTAGGTAATTCCAGCACCCAGTGCTGATAACAGTATTAACATATTAATGCATATTTTTTCAGGCTATCTTTAAGTCTACAATGAAGAAAACAAAATTATTGCAATATAGCTATCCTTTGTAATCTTAGTACATAATGAGAGTCAGAATTAAATGATAGTTAATTCAGTTAATACTGGTAACATACTGACTGCGCATTGAAATCCCTGTTCTACTACTTTCAAGTTAGGTAAAACTGATGTATTTAATCATTCTGCATTTCAACTCCCTAATATGTAAAATGTGAATAATAATATTGACTTTTTATGCTTGAGGTAACAATTTAATGATATAACCCACCTAGAATATGTCATAGTGTGTATATGGCATAACAAACACATGATGTTGCTTGATACAATTATAAAACCATATATTGACATCTCTAGGACAATAAATATGTTCGATTGGTGGTCTCAACTGGTGGTGATCTCACTGCACTCTCCACCTCCAGGGAACTTTTGGCAGTATCAGGCGACGTCGTTTGGTTGTCACAGTGTGGGGAGGAGTACTATTGGCATCTACTAGATTGGGGCTGAATTGCTGCTACACATTTTGCTATATCTAAAATGACCATTACAACAGAGACCTATTTGTCAATAATGCCCATTTGGAGAAACCACAGTGTCCACAATGTCATTTGGCACAAATGCAATGGGCCAAGAGGGCTGAGCTGACTGCGGTGGTTGAGGCATCTCTCTGTATTGTCTTTTCTCCTTTAGGAACACATCTTGGGCTTGTTCACATGTAGGAAAAGGTTTCCCAGCAGTACCAGAGGACAGATCTCAATGGACAAACTCTCTTATCCTCGGCTTAGGCCATATTTGCTAATGTCTAATTGCTCAAAACTCATCTATGGACATCCCTTGATTTAAAAAAAAATAGAGAAATAGGCACCACATTTTGATTGGTGCTATAAACCACGGTACCTTTCAGCTTTTTAAATCTATCACATAGAGTGGGTGTACTTTGAGACTCATTCTCCTGGACTGCCATCTATGAAGGCTACACCAATTTGTTCAACTCAACACCTGTTTATGTTTCATTATTTCACTGTTACTTCTCAATTGGTGTTAAAAAAAGATATTAGCACTTACAGTGTTTGATCAGTCAGGCGAGCATAAAGGGTAGGACAGAAATGGAAGAAAACAGAAACTTCGTATTAATTAACTTTTGATGTTTTCTCTCCGAAGAGCTCAGACTCAGGTGTTAAACAGCCTGATTGCATCTCACGGTGGATGACACGTGGTACTTAGAACACGTGAAAGGGTTCTAACTCCACGACAGGACATTTCCTACATTTCCTATTTCAGTGAATGGTGCCACATTATCTAATTACTACAGCCTGAAAAGCGGTCTCTGGGTGACTTCTACCCCTCAGTTCCTTTTCAGTTATTTACCAAGCCCTCCATTACTTTGCCTTTTCAATGTCTCCCAGATCGCTTTCATATTCCTACACTCCCAGCACCACAGGATTCATTTAACTCTCACTAGTCCTTTTTTGGAGGCTCAAATACCCTCTGTGTTGACTATTAGCGGTCCCACTGCACCTTAGGTACTCTAATGTGTCCAGAGCTATTTTCCAAAATAAAATCATAACGAGTCAGTTCTATGACAAAAATCTCTTGAAATTTAATGACCTTTGTGTAACTCCATTTCCTTCAAGAAGAAAATGCCGTAGCAGTGCATTTATGCCCCCGCTTTGTAGGTGATGATGATGCTCCCTCTGCCTACCTTTTCAAAAGGTTGAAATAAGTAAATGAGATTCTGTATGTATGAATGAATCAATTAAGTACTTCTCGGAAGTTCCTCCAGGTGGCCGCATAGATCGGGCAGTCCTAAGGAAGTGGGTTTGGGCTTGCTTACAAACAGCTTTGTGGATTAGAAAAAAAGGAATTTATTCTGTGTGAAATTAAGAGCAGATGACGGCCTTTGATACACTAGCTAATCTCTAGAAAGATCAGTATCAAACTTTATTTACTAAATACTTCAGCGTCAAGGCAATTTCTCAAGCCTCTTTTGCGCATTTATTTCTCCGGACACAAGCTTTGAGCTCCTTAGAATAAGCATTTCTGAAACACAGTGATGACGCTAAATTGGAACAGAGTCTAAGAGTGCAGCGGAATCAAGTGTAATGTTTCTGTTAGGCTTTCCGGCTTATGCTGTGCTTTGCATAAATCCAGTAGTGCTCTTTCAGGCACGATTTGCTTCTCCCAAAGACGTGTTCCCCGTTTTCCAACGTCCTGTGATCCCTGAGGACACTGCAAGTTGATTTGTTTCAGTGCCTTCCCGGGTCCTAGCCTCTGCGATCCTGACCCGCGGAAGGAGAGAGCTGCAAACAAATAGATAAATAAATAATCAATGAACCTTCTTTGTTTCAAGTCTCTGACTCCCTCTGTGCCGCCAACTTCCCCCTGTGCTTTTGCTGTGTCAGCCAAAAGCGAAGCGACAGCCTGGGAATGCCGGGCGGCCATTAGGAGCTGAAGCAGCTGCGGCCAGTCAAGGGAACCCCTGCCTGCCCAGGGCTGGAGCCTGAAGGTGGGGGTTGTCTTTCCGGGGAGTGTTGTTCAGTGACAGCAGGACTGAGTCATAAACAAAAGGCTCCGTGGGGGCTGCTTAACCTGAGCTCTTTCTCGGTTCAGTTTCTAGAATACTGGGTTCCTCTGAGTTGAAGTACCAACTTGGGTCAGGAGGTTAGCGTGCGGATGGGTTTTTCCCACTTTGAGTAAGATCAAGTTCTATTTCCTTTGCAGGATTTTCGCGTCCTGTACAGGACCATCCGAGTGTTTATGCTAACCATGAAAAATAATCTGAATGTATTAGTCTTTCCTATGCTAATCCAGAGACATCCTCTGGAATTTGCCTAACAAAGAGTCAATAAAATCAAATGATTGGTTATGAAATGTATTGGGAGTGAGTTCTTATTTAAAGAGAGAGTTTACCTGTAAGTTTCTGGCTGAGACAGTTATGTTTATCTTTCTGAAAGCAGTCTGGCTGAGTGTTTCAAGGAAATCAAAAGATCAGCTAATCAATCCCTTACAGAGTTGGATTAGACTTTCTCCTTTCAAATGGCAGCTTTATGCTTACTCATTGTCTTGAATAACCTGAAATACTCTGTGCTTTCTGCTCCATTATTTATGTAATCATTGGCTCTTGGTATTCTACTTTAGGTCATATAAAATCACTTACAGGTATTACAACACACACACACACAGAGGCCTTTTATGTCATAATCCAATCTGATGGATTTTTCTCCCCCTGCCTTACCTCACGTGGGAATTCTCATTTTAACTTTATTGATCTGTCTGGTTATTATGTTGGGCTATGTGGCTCCATATCACATTGGTAGAGCGGAGAGGCACAGTGAGCAGATGTATGTTTTGAGGTTTCTCTTGCCAGTGGATACAATTAACTTCATCTCTTATGAGCTGTCAGCTTTTTGGCCACTGATTGCTTAGAATATATTTGGATTTTACGTCACATTCGAAAAGCTATGTAGTTCTACTTTATGATACTATAAATACAATAGTTGGAATAATAGCAAGTTCCATTCATTAAGTCTTTGTCAGTCCCTGACTGTAAGTGGCTTTATGTGCGTTATCTTATTTCTGTGTATTATGGAGAAGTATATGTAGTTATCGCTCCGCATCTCTGGGAGATTGTGTCCAGGACCTCTGAGGGATGCTGAAACCTTCAGATGCTCAAGTCCCTGAGGTGATATGACATAGTATTTGCACATTGCCTACACATATCCTCCCACGTGACATCTAATTTATTTGTAATTCCAAATACCCTGGAAACTCTATAAACAGTTGTTGTACTATGGTGTTGAGGGATTAATGACAATACAAGATGTGTACATATTCAGTGGGGGCACAGCTTTTTTTCTTCCTGAATATTTTGATTCAGTTGGCACATGATTCCCTTGCACATGGAACCTACAGACACAGAGAGCTGTACTGTTAGTAGCCAGTCTTCAGGTGAGAAAAAGGAGGAGGCTCAGAAAAGCTGAATCTCACAATGAGTACATTTGAACTTCAACATTAAAATGCATAGTTGGGCACAACAGTGCCTATCTGTAATCCAGTTAGTTGGCAGGCTGAGGTGGGAGGATCACAAGTTTGAGGCCCACCTTGGCAACATAGCTAGACCCCCATCTTTCAACCTTTAACACAGTTTGAATATCAGTGCAACCTGCCTTTCCATACTTCTGCTCATTGACTCATTTATTTTGGCTAGGTGATCATACTTTCAGTTCTCTCTGGATTATTTTTTGTAGAGGACATTCCCAGTTCCTTCTGGAATTACATGTGTCCATAAAAGTGTTACTCAGTCCTTAAAGCTACATATAACTCATAGAGGTTGTCTTCGTACATCACTAGCAGTCGTGGCTAGTTTCTGTTCCCTAGTTCTTCTCTCTGTATGTCTGCGTCAACTCTGGATCAGGCTGCACCGGTAGCATCTTCTCTGGCTAGGACAAGAGAACCTTCCAGTCTCAGCCATTGTGTCATGGTCTGAGGGATTTGGGGGTGTCTTATGAGCTTGGGACAATGTAGTGGATGGTCAATGAACCCTGTGTGATCTGGGAAAGTGGGTCCTCCTATTGCCAAGTGGAGCCAAGATCTTAGACTACCTAGTAGCTGAGCTTCTTGGCTAGGATTAAATTAACTCCAAGAAGTATTTTTGTCTTGTGTTGGATTGCAGACTTCCCGAATATTACCTATGACTAAAATGGATACATATATATGTATATAAAGGTATGTATTATGCATTCTTTTCTTTCTTTTCTTTCTTTTTTTTTTGGTATGCATCATTTTCTTTTTAGTACTGGAGATTGAACCTAGAGACTTTGCACTGAGATACATTCTCAGTCTTTTCAAAATTTTATTTCATTTGGAAACAAGACGTTAGTCATTAAGTTGTACCATCTGGGCTCAGTGATCCTCCTGCCTCAGTCTTACAGAATACTACAATTATAGATGTACACTACTAAACACAACTGCGTGTGCATTCTTTGATAAGTCCTTATGTGTCCTGGGTCTTCTCATTTTGGATATTTGTAAGGCTTAGTAAAATTGCACTCTAACACATGCTTATGTCATGTAAAATGTCTCAATCCAGCTCCTGGCTGTGGGACTCAGCGCTCAGCCGCAGAAGTCAGTGACATTGATGATGACCCTTACTACTTTCTGAGCTCTCTTACCCTCAGGGTTTGGTCATCACTTATGAGGAAACAATTCCTAGTAACTCTTACTGGCTCACAAGCCATTTTCTACTCAGTCTTTTGTGCTTGCACTCCTCCCCCCCCCCCAAATGTCCAATTTAATCTCATCCTCTTTCTCCTCTCTGGTGATTTGTGAAGCATATTTAGAAAGAATTTGAGAAGGCTCAGGTCTCAAGATCTTGCCTTCTTCTCCTTGGACTCCACATAGCCTTGACTATGTCTCTGAGGAAAAAAAAAAGCAGCAAAATCTCCAGACATCCAGGGTAAGAAAGGGAAGAAATTAAAAATGTACCTCGAATCAGTAATGACCCTTGGCCGCTCAGCCGCTTCAAGGTCACTCTTTTTTCTTTAGCTAGACAGAATCCTCTGGCCCAGGTAGGGTAGGAGGAAGGTGATGTTTCTTTATCAATCTCATTTTTATTTTGTGTGCCACACTCATCTGAAGATGGACAGAGCTGGAAGAGGGAGTAAGGAGACCTGGTTTGAGGATTAGACCTGATAAAGAGCTTCATACATACATTTCTTCATCAAGCAGAGACTAGGTAAAGATGATAAGGCAAAGAGCGACTGGAAAATAGAAACACAGAGGGACCCACATCTCTTTTCTTAGGTAGTACTTGGAAAACCTTTTGATCTCAGAAACCCTTCATATTGCACATGGATGCCAAGGGTTGATCTGGCCTTGTTGAAATTTGGGGGCAGGTGGTTTTTTCCATTGGTCAGAGTAGGTTTGTGTTGAATTCAAATATCGTGGGACTCTGCGCCTCCCCTGGACCACCAGCTCTCGTGTTTGAACTGGCCTTGGTCTCCTCTGCTACTACCCCTCAACCCTACCTGATCGGTGTAGGAGAGAAAGAACTATCTGGGTGCTCTATCTGGCCAGTTGGCCTAAAACACCATCGTAGATTTGCCTCATAATGGTCAGGAAAGCAGTGCACGCTTACTGAGAAACCGGGCATGACCCTGATAGGCCACAGAGAGCCAGAGAAGCTGTGTGACTAGGAAGATGGCACAATTCAAAACAAGCTCAGTGCACCAACATTGGAAGATAAAGCTAAAATGATCATCTGTGATCATCTGTCTACTCTCTGATCACCTCTAGGATCTGCGCCCCAGCCCAGTGCCCAGGGGCAGCCCAGGGAAAGGAGGACTCAGGATTGGCAGAGCAGCTCCTGATAGAAGTTAAATTCATATGTATTCGGCCATACCACCCTGAACGTGCCTGAGCTTATCTGATCTCAGAAGTTAAGCAGGGTCAGGCCTGGTTAGTACTTGGATGGGAGAAATTAAATTCATATATTGGAAAATTAAGAAATGTATATATTTTTCTTTTGAAGTCTTTTTGTTTTGAAATATTTTTAGATTTAATGAAAGGTTACAAAAATAGTATAATTTTTAATACTCTTTACACCTCTTCTTTTAATATCATCTTTTGTGACATCAGTACCATTTTTATAATGAAGAAAAGTTAACACTTGTACCATACTGCTCTCCAGCTACAGACTTTGTTCACTTTTGCCAGATTTTCTAGTCATATCCTTTTTCTGGTTCAGGATTACAGTTTGCATTGAGATGGCATATTTCCTTCCTCTCATAGTTTTTATTTTTCATGGTTCTGATACTTTTGAAAAATCTTGGGTAATTACTTTGTAGAATGCTCTTCAATTTTGCTTTACTTGACTTTTAAACTCATGATTAGATTGAGGTACACTTTGGATAGAGTACCACTGTTGTAATGTACCCTGCTTGGGACCTCATATTACAGATTTTGTGTTGATATGTCCTATTATTGATTTTGTTCACCCAGATTATTTCATTGAAATGATATCCATGGGGATTCTCTGTTATAAAATTGCTATATTGTTTTGTAATTAAATGAAAACAAGAAATTTGCATGGTCTCAAAATACGTGTCCCATTTATTTTTATTCTTTTTTTTTTTTTTTTTTTGAGACAGGGTCACCTTTGCAGTTTAGGCTGGCCCTTAGCTCACTATATAGCCCAGGCAAGCCTCGAACTTAGCAATCCTCCTGCCTCTGCCTCCAGAGTGCTGGGATGACAGGAGTGAGCCACCACTGTGATATGTGGTATTGATGACTGGTGCGCGTGAGTCACCATGCCCAGCATTGTATGTGGTTACCGGGAATCGAATTCAGGACCTTGCTCTTGTGAGGCAGGCGCCAGAACCACTGAGCTAAATCTCCGGCCCCTTTATTTTTATTCTTTGAATAATAATTCAATATAATTGTTGCTTATTTTGTTTCTCAAAGTCTTTCTATTTTGGGTATTAACAGCTCTTCTGGGTTGGCCTTCTCATTATTCTAAAGATACATTTTACTTTTTAGAACTATTTTAGGCTCACAGGAAAATGAAGAAAAGATAGAGATTTTCTATATACATGTGTAGAGTCTCCCCCATTACTAGCATTTTCCATCAAGGTGATATTTTGTTACCATCGAATCTGTATTGAAACATCATTGTCAATCCCAGTCCAGAATGTATACCGGGCTTCAGAAAGGTTGGGGGGCAGGCAGGGCAGGCATCCCTGGGGATCAAACCCAAGGTTTTGTGCACAGTAGGCAAGTACTTTACCACTAAGCCATACCCCTAGCACAAACTAATGTTTTTTGAGGAAAAATGTGTAGAGATATTTTTGTTGATTCCTGGATGTTACTTTTTTTTTTTTTTTTTGAGACGGAGTCTTGCTTTGTAGTTCAGGCTGTCCCTCAGCTCATTATGTAGCCCAGGCAAGCCTCAAACTCAGCAATCCTCCTGTCTCTGCCTCCCGAGTGCTGGGATTACAGGTGTGAGCCACCACGCCCAGCACTGTGGTATGTGGTATTGATTGCTGGTGGGCGTGAGTCACCATGCCCAGCACTGTATGTGGTTACCGGGATCGAACCAGGGACCTTGCGCTTGCGAGGCAGGCGCCGGAACCACTGAACTAACTCTCTGGCCATCCTGGCTGTTACTTTTTATACTGGTTATTTAATTTTTTATTTCAATGATGGCTCGTTACCAGCCTCCCTAGATTTCCTTGCAACGTGAAGAGCAGTGTGTAGGGGAACTGGGAGCCAGCGTGAAGCTACGGGAGAAACACTGTCATTGTGAAGGTGAAGGAAAAACATGGAATAGTGTAAGTTTGTCCTCGTCCAGCAAAACTCAGTGGCCACTGGCATGATTCGAAGTAGAAGGATAGTGTTCATAGTGGCAGTGGGCCCAGAACATCATGAAGAGGCAAAGCTGAATAAGAAGAAAATGTGAAACTTTCTAGTCTGGATGGGGCAAAGGTAGTGTGCCAAATCAGAATGGAATTCATGTTTGAGAGCCAGGAGAAGGAATGAATCAATTACTCCCCCTGAAATCAAGAGCGATTTCATAAGGTGTAGAAGAATTGAAGATGGAACTAAGGGAACTGTGACACTGTCTGTGGGATGGTGAGGTCTTGATTAGCAGTGGGACAGACTGAGGAGTTAACAACAGGGAAAGAACAACTCTGAGATTCAGGTAGTTACTGATCTCCACTCTCCTCGGACGCACCTACTGTAACAGCCAAAGCAGCTTTCTTACTACTCACCCACTTGGCCCATGGCCCCTTTAGCCCAACTTTTCTGGCACAAGAAAGGCTACACAATGCCTCTGACACGCCGAGCTTACCATTTGTATTGTCCTATCCACCTGGAAATCCCTCTCCTCCCACAGTGCCTAGGTAACGTTTACTATGGGATTGTGTCTTTTGTGTAACTGAATGTAATACTATGCTATTGGTAAGTGTTTGAATGAATCCTCTTGGCCTCTAAAAATATAATGTGAAAGTTACAAATGTCATCAAAAGGATTAGATAAAATATTTTGCTGGTTGAAAGGAATGGCTTTAATATTCTATGAAACATAATAAATATCAGTCCTACAAACTACTTTTATCATAAAAATAGATTATTTAATTAAAATGAATAAGCTAGCTATTATTAGTGTATTATAAATATTATTAGTGTGTTACAAAATATATCAATAGTAAAAATTAATAATTTTACTAATAAGCAATGACCAGTGGAGTGGGTGAGGAAGCACCTAAGAAATACTAAGTGATGATGAGAGGTAAGATAGATGCTGGTGAGCACATCTGAGAAAATGTAGGGACCCAGCAGTCATAAGTGAGTGAGACTCCAGCAGGATAGAGTTGCTTGGAAGTTCTGCCTGAACAGATTAGACAGAAATGAGTGAAATCTGGTATATGAGGGAGACTCTGATCCTAGCTGTCCACGGAACTCAGAGAAAGTCAACCACTCCTGACTAAAGTTGCTCAGTCTCCATTGATATGTACTCAGGAGGCAGAGGCAGGAGGATTGCTGTGAGTTTGAGGCTAGCCTGGGCTACTTAGTGAGCTCAGAGCCAGTCTGACTTGCAAAGGGAGAGCCTAATTGATTGATCTCAAATCAATCAATCAATCAACCTCCATTGATAAATAAGTGAAGCACCTACTGGAAAATGTATATTCAGACCGAAACAGTACGGGAAGTGAGGTATATCATTATCATTTCTGTAATGTAGGCAAAATAGTAACTGACACTGCATGGTATTTAAATTTCCTATATCATCTCTTATACTTCACACTGAAAAATCCATTTCCATTTTATAAAAGAAAACTGATGTCTGGAGGAAAAACAGAGGTGCTCAACTTAAAAATAGTATTAATAATAACTAATTAAATCCCAAGATACTATACTAAATGAGTTACATGCACTATTACTTAATTCTTAAGATTACCTGTGATTTTATTTTCAGATAGTTAATGAGTAAGTTAAGGTTCAAAAAAGTGAATTACCCCAGCTTCCTCAAGATCACATAGCTAACAAATGGCTGAATCAGGGCTGAAATTTATATCATTCCTACCTTTGTGTTCAAACCTTCAGCTATTTGCTACTCTTAAAGAGGCAGAACTAAACTCTGGCTTTGTGATTACATGTAAAATAACCTTTCTACCAGTTTTTACTTACAAGGAAGTTTTTCATTGCATGTGAGGTATATACTCTCTCAAATAACTTGTGTGTGTGGGGGGGGTGAGCTTTTCATCATTATGAATCAAAAGGGAGCACACGATTTTCAGATGTTTTCATTTCTCATTTCCACTGCTTTCATTAATTTAAATATCAAAACACTTGCTTGTTTATACACACTGAAGAATGAGTGCTGTAGAAGGAGACAATACAACTCTCTGAAAAGGTTTTGGCATTTTTTTATCAGTAAAAATATTTGTGTGAATTATTCAGAGTTTGTTTGCATTATACACAATAAGCCAAATCAGTGTAACATGTTAAATTTATGAATTAAAGATATGGTAATTCATCAGCCACTTGTCTGTAAAAGACTTTGATTCAGCATGTATAAGATGTTTCCTATAATCACATGGAGGAAATACATGTTATGGCCATAAAGAAATGGGATCTAAAATGAACACAAATTTAAATATTTATAAATTATATATCTGATAAGAGATTAATGTTCAAAAATATACAGTCATATTTTGGTATGCCATTGCTTTGAAACTCTTTGATGTCTGATTTATTTTGACATGCAAATTTTGTCTTGTTATTTGACACATTTGGTACTCAGTGAGCAGGCTACAACTGGGCAGTGTTGATTGGTTCATGGTTTTTCACACTTTTCACCCCAAAACAATTTGGTTCTCAGCATTTTAGGTACTCACTCAGGCTTCTAGAGCTACCTAGCAAATTCCAGAATATCACTAATGTAGAGAAGGAGCTCAGATCAATAGCAAAATAACAAATAACCCGACTTAAAAATGGACAAGGACTTCAATAGGGATTTCTAAAAAAGACTCACAATTGCCAATGGGTATCTGAAAAAATGCTTAACATCATTAATCGATACTGAAATGTGAATTAAAACTCTAATGAGATATCATCTTGCATTCTTTAGGATGGTGTGCTTGTCACTTCCCTGTGGCAGGAGGCAAAATAAATGGCATCCATCACTTAAAGCAGGACCAGTTTATTTTGGCTCTCAGTTTCAGAGGATTCAGTCTGTGGTCAGCTGGCTTGAAGGCAGAAACAGCATGATGGAAGCTGTGCTGGAAGAGAAGCCGCTTACCTCCTAGCAGTCAGAAAGCGGAGAAAAAGAAAGCAACGGGAAGACCAGCTGTCCAGAGAATGGCAGCAAGTCTTTGAAGAGTCTCACCAACAAGCTGTTGAACCAGGATATCCAGCCTGGGAAAGGCAGACACTGTTCTGGGAAAGATGTTCAGGCCATCAGGGAACTGTGAGTTTGGCTGAGGTTAAGAGAGAACAGCACTACCCAGAATCCTCCCCAAACCTAATGCATGCTGGGCTGTAAGGGCAGCATCCAGGAGAAAAACAGTGGACCAAAATCCAGCTGTAGCATCCCTGTTGGAGCTAGACTTGTTGGGGAGAGAGGCTCACAGACTTAATAATCATTGCATTTTTACCTGAGATATTGTGTTCATGGTTAGATGTCTCATGGAAGAAAAATGTTTTGTGTCAAAATAGCTAAATCTTGGAAATAACTCAAGTGCCCATCAACTGGAGACTGGATAAAGGTGTAATTTTTTTTTTGAGACAGGGTCTCGCTTTGTAGTTCAGGTTGACTCTGAGCTCACTATGTAGTCCAGGCAAGCCTCGAACTCAGCAATCCTCCTGCCTCTACCTCCTGAGTGCTGGGTAAAGGTGTAATTTTTAATAAAATGGAATAATACTCAGCCATAAGGAATGAAAAATTAAAGACATTTATAGATAAATGGATGTGACTTGAGGACATACTCATAAGTGAAATAAATAGGATACAGATGTGTAAATACTATACTATTCTCTAGTGTGAGAAACTGAAAGTGTAAATGAGGTCCAGAATGTATGATAGGTAATGTGGAATAGGAAAAAATGTTCCAAGGAAAAGGAGAAATGGGGGAGGGGCAAGGGAAAGCAAAGAAGGAAAAGAAAAAATTTGATTGTAAAAAATAAAATGACACAAACAAAGCTTATATAATAATATAGGGAAAGTGGCAAGTTGAAGGGAGGGCAGGGGAATGAGAAAAAAGTAAGAATCACAATATATCATGTACAAGTTGTAATTTTCAATGATGAATGTGATCATAATGTATACTTAAAATATACCAATAAACTCATTTTATTAAAAAAAGCAATACATGACTTACCTCATAAGTGGTGTTAACCATGGATGCCAGTGTGCTTTGTAGCAGTCAAAGGGCAAGGTGTGCTGGGAAGTATTGCTTCTCACACTTCATCACTGTGCTGGCTTATTTGGGGCACAGGTGGCTGTGTGCTTATGTTGCCCTGGATTTGGTCTTGAGTGCCAAGGACTCAAGTGATCCTCCTTCCTCAGCCTTCAGGGAGACAGCTGAGACTACAGGGACACACCACCATGCCTGCTATGTCTCATGTTATGCTTTTATTTCTCAAGTAATGGACAATGTCTTTTCACTTTTAAAAGTGTTCTGGTGGGTCTGCGGGCAAAGCTCAGTGATAGAGTGCTTACCTAAATTTAGAAAAGCAGTCTCTTATCTAGAGTGACAGGGTGTTTATTTAATTTAGATTCTGCTGATAGATTAAAAAAATTAATATTTAAAAAATTTTACTTGTCTTTTATTCTACTAAGTACAGTCTCTAAAAGCTCAAATGATTCCTTTGATAAATTTTTATAATGGAAAGGAGAAATGTAAAAGGATATATAAAAAACTTATAGCATTATTTTCTTTAAAATTATTGAATAAAATATTCAAATTAGCTTTCTACTCTATAGGAAGTTAGAAAGGTTTTGTACATCTAGATGTGTATTTCTCTCTAATATAATTACTTTGGAGTCATGTATTAATGCATTCCAGTAATAGTGCTGTTCCTTAAGACACTCTCAAAACTTTCCTCTGTGAATTTACCCAGAGCCAGTTTGTAAGGTGCAAAAAAATCTGTTTCATTAACTTATTATCATCCTTGATTTTAAAGAAAAACATGTCTTTATTTTATAATTCACGTAATTTATCAAACCAAGTCTGAATTGCCTTTGACTATTTCTCAAAACCAAGCTCAGTGTCTTAGTGTAGAGATTTGTTTTCACTAAAAAGACCTAAAGGACCATAGAGGAAGTCTTCAAAATGCTTCAAATAATTACCTTCCCAATGTAGTAAATAGCTTGATGGACAAGCTATCTCTGTGTGAAGACAGTCTGGTCTTCTCTTAATAAGAGAGTCAGTGTCTCATGGGTACTTAAATCCTCTCAGATCTCATTTTGCTTCTCTACTATCTTTGTTCCTCTGTAAAATCAGAAGGAGACTTCTAGCTAATGTGAGGTGATCTTTTGCACTCTTCATCCCATTAACTTTCACTTGTGATAATTTTTTAAAAATAACATTAATTAAAATATAACCTGTAATGTACTTTTTTTGAAAGGGATGCTTTTGGGAATTAAAATTTGGGCTGCAAGATACATTTTCAACATCTGATGAAGAAATAGCTCAGTCAGACATCTTGTTTGTGGAACACAATTCATATTTGAACTGGGTGAAGCTTGCTGTTTTGGGTTCCTCTTTTGGATATGAAATAATATCCTCCGACTAGATTGTGGTTCCTTTTCATATTTTATGTTTATTTTTTAAATAAATGATATAAAAACTGTATATATATATATATATATATATATATATATATATATATGCTTATGCAAGCACATGCATATGCCTGTATTTGCAAGAGACCCAACTTCTATACAAAAGAATAGTTTGTTTTATGGATTTTTAAAGGAAGCTTTATCTTAATAGAAACAGTAAAGCAAATTAGTTTTATCTTAGATGTTCTCCTCTTAAAATCATCAGAAATTCCCTTGTAATGTACTAGGAAACCTGACACTCCCACTGTCTAATTCTCATAGTGCACTGCTATCGTCTAACCGCACAAGTGCATTAAAGAATATTGTGCAAGAAGCACTTGTTAGTTTCCAAGCAGTGGATTTGCACAGGTAGTGTTTTAAGCACTAGCACTTTATAAACTTTAAGATAGAGTGGCTTTTTAGGAAACCAGAAATTAAAACACGATGAGTATAAACTCTGGTCATAAAGTAGGAAATGGCACCAAATCTCCAGAAACTTTGAACCATTAAGATGTTATCTTTACTTGGAAATGAGAATTCCTTCCCATGGATCCACTTTTATCTCATTCCCTTATACTTTTTGGACCCCCTTTTCAATTACCAGGAACTACTTCTTGTCCAGATTTCCCCTTAAGTACTTTTTGTATCTCCTTGACTAAGAAGTCTTGATATGTTCTCCTCAGCCCTAAGGTGCATCTTTGGACATTTGCAGCTGGAATCCTCTAGGCCCTGATATTTCTAGACTCCAGTTTCACTCAAGCTCCCACTCCTCCTTTACACCATGGCTTAATCATCTTTCTAGCTTAGTGTAATTCTATTTGAAATCGACTCTCCCTTCCCAACCCATCCTTTCTTGAGTACTGATCTTATGATAATACCTGCTGGCTGGATTTGTAGCTCCTTCATTCTCAGGCTACTTAAACTTTCTACCTCAATAAACAGTGTTACTCTCATCTTAAAATATTTTCTTTTCTAAATTTTCATACCTCCTAC